>JAKCPI010020868.1:0-19594 GCA_023213315.1 Euborellia annulipes
GCTCATCAGCCTCTTAGCTTTACGGTTGAAAAACTTCCAGAACTGATGTTTTTGATATAAAAAACAAAAAATCTGCTTATTGATTTGGAATATTTTTTTTTCTTTTATATATTAAATATAACAATGAAAAGAAAGCAAATCCAGTATATTGTTGAAATAATTATTAATAAATTTTCAAAATAGTACTTACTAAGTGACTGACAAATTGAGTGTTTACATGCTGATTTTTGTCACAAAAATAACAATAAAAGTACCATATAAGGGGCAAGTTGGGGGAAGACGCAAGTTTGTTGATAGAACTTTTATGCGTCGATATGTGGAAATACTGAGCCACTTGTTTGAAAAGTCTGGTTCGACATATGTTGTGGCTTGAGAATTTATCTAAATTAATAATCGTCTTTAATCGGTATTATTTTTGGATCTCGTGAGGATTTAACGTTAGTTTGTGAGAACCACTCCATTAACAAATTCAACTCCCCTATAGGTATTTACAACAGCTTTTTACCAAATCAGTCATTATAATACACAGAGTACACACAGGGGTCCACATCTTGTGGGTACGTGGATGGCGACCACGAGCTGCCCGAACTGGGACAGACAGTCTTTCTGTTCTTTCTATGTCTGTCTCTTCCTTCCTCTTTTCAGCAGGCGTCAGACCGTGTGATGGGCCGGCCTGTTCTATCCTTCTCGGTCGCGAAAACCCATGAAAGGGCTGGAGGGAAATAGTGAGGTCCGCCGACCCCGCATAACGCGAATAAGTCGAGGACAGAGAAGCATAAATGCTTAGAGTTTCACAAACTCTGACCTCGAAAATAATGAGATGGTTCAAAAAATAATTTCTTCATAAAACCAACTGCTTTAGCAGGATGCGACAACTATCACTCAAAGGCGAGGAAAAAACTCTGGTGGACGTTTGACAAGCATCCGATAAATTGCAGCACCTAAGGGGGCCGAGATTTGCTGGTATTCCATTTTTACCCTCTCTTCCTCTATATTAACATATACATGTATATACCAGGTATAAAATATAGGCAAGAGAAATAAAAATTTTAAAAGGCCTATTATATATAATGGTGAAATAATATAGTATTCTATTTAATTGAATGTTTTAATTTAATTTAAACTTTTTCTTTCTCTCTAACATTATTTCTTAAAAGATAAATAAAAGACGAAATGCTATGAAAAAATCACGAATCGGATCAGAGACTGGCTAAGTGACTTAGGCGATTCAATTTAATGGAGAGATCGTGTTAGGCGCCCTATGAAGATTTAGCAATGCAATTATAGTGTGCAATCCGATTTCCAACAAACAATTTAAGTAAAAAACAATTCTACTCCATTAAAATTTGGTGAAAAATCGTTTCGTTTCTATGAATAATAACACGAGAGGATATAAAGAGAGAGAGAAGAGGAACGAAAACATTTTATTTAAAGAAATAAGCAAAGATTGAAAAAATATACTTTTTTTCTTTCTCTTACTTATATACCATATATATATATATGGTAATTTAGAGGTGACCGCATTAAGTTCTTACAGTGTTTCTTTAATAAACCTGTAGAAATCCCTGACAGTCACCTCGTGCTTTAATGTCGGTCAAATAGTTGTTAGAATGTTTTTGGATTTTTTAAACGTTTGAGATAAGATTTAAAAAAAATATTTTAATCACTTATTCTACCCTCCTATTTCTTAGAGCTTAAACAGTTATTTTTAAGCAAAAAATACGCTAAAATCTGGTGCAATCAAATAAATTCCTTGCTTACAAAAGGAAGAGTAATTTTAACCTCAGTTCAACATGGCGATCCTGGGTAATGTGGAAACACAACCCTTGTGGGTGAAATTCCAGCAGAAGAGGATGACCCCTATGCATTTTTTGTGAAGCTTTTTCAAATGATATTCAGGAGAACTTTGTATTAAATGCTTGCTTTGTGAGTCTTGGTGCCATACTTTGTTCGCTGGCTGGGACAATGACTTTTGCAAGTGAGCATTCATTATATTGAAAATATTCAACATTTTATCCTTAGTGTTTTTTTTGCAATGTATAATAAAGACATGTCCTGATTTTTAATTTTTTGGAAGTGTTTTTAACCAGAAAAGCAATGTTTTTACATTACCTCTGACAAAAAGTAATTTTTAATTAACCATTATTATTACAATGTAAACATATTGTTTCGCATAAAACCAAAAATAGTTATTGTTTATAACATATTTTAGAAGATATTCCTAGAATTTAGAAAAATATTCCATTGGAAAACAAACTAGATATAACAAAAAATAAAACATGGTTTCCATATTTGCACCCCTTCCTCTACATATCGACACAAAAAATCTGCTGTAACAAGTATAGAACACAACTTTCAAACCGAAGAAAAAGAAAGTTTCGAGCTGTGCGACCAGTACACTAGATTTTCTTTTTAATAAAGTGTATTACGATCTTAAAATATCTTTTAATTTTTTTTTTTTATTAATGTTGTCTTTTATAATTATTATTCATATGAAGGGGGGGGGGGGGGTTGTCATAAGTAGGATTCTGAACGATATGATTCTAAAAATGAGGAAAATTCCCATAATATCTAGCTAGTCTTTAATAGCTGAAAATTTACAGTAAACACACTTAAGGAGCCCACAGAAGAAATAAGCAACAATTTCATTCACTTCAAATGTATTACTCGGTAGACCCAATGACTTTTCAAAGTTCTCTACATTATATCTACTTAGGTTGTCTGTTAAAATTAATTTTAACTTTCAAAACTTTACCAATTAATTTACGAAAATAGGAAAATGGCCTTAGATGACTTAGATGCCAAAAGAAATGAAATTGTCTTTTTGGGTCGAAAGAGACTACAGGAAGTTATTAAGTAGCTACAATATTTTATTTGAAAAAGTAAATAATTTTTTTTTCTTTTTTTTGACACTTAAATGTTTTTCAAACATAAGCTTATATTTGCCCCCTGGTGTTGCATAGTAGGTAGCGTGCCTACCTCCTATTCCAAACGTCGCGGGTTCGGACCCAGGAGGTCCGATGATTTTATTTAAGCCATTTGGATACCAGATGGCTTAAATAGAAATGCCTGACCCCACAATATATATATTATACTTACAACGGTTATCGTCAAAGTCTTAAATGGCCTAAGTTGCCGAAAAGACTGTGTGAATGTGTGTGCGAGTGTGAGTGCGAATGAGAAAAAAAGTGTGAATGTTTTTATTAAAAAAAAAAAAAAAAAAAGCTTATATTTAGAAGATTTTTAAATTTCTTGGTGAGGATGGGGAGATGAAAATGAGAGGCTAAAAAAACTTTACAAATTGGTTTCCTATTCTTTTAAGCAATTTTCTTCCCATATTTCTTAACTTCTCGAAAACTGGGACAAAAATTATTTGAATATGTAAAATATGATATGCTGTAAAATTCATAAAATATTTATTAACGGTCCTAAATATTAATTTATATGCAAACTAGGGTGGGGAGGGATTTAGTCAGGATAGGTCCTGAGATCCTAGAACATGAAATACTGAGTATAAAATAAACAGCTACGAACGCTTCCACATCAGTAAAGTGTATTTCAAACGATTTCCACGAAAAATTTCACTGATATACTTTTTAAAGAGCATCTAAAAAATAGTTCATTTATGAATTTTAAACAAAATCGTTGGAGCTAATTTTGAGAAAATCGAAAAAAACTGAAAAAGTACATCAGTAAAGTTCTAGTACTTTTTGGCCGATTTTGTTCAAAAGTTTATTTTCAACCCTTGGGAGGGTGCCTAACTTAAATATAAAATTTCAAACTTGTAGCTCTTTTAGTTCCTGAGATATTTTGTTCACAGAAACAGAGACCATGTCGCGAAAACCACTATTTTTGGATTCAGGGGGCCTTAAAAACGTGAAGATCCATCAAAATCTCGACATCGAATTTTTGACATGAATCGAATACCGTACTTTCTCTCTATATATTTCATATATAGGGTAAGAGAAAGTAAAATCGAAACCTAGTCATAAGAAAGGATGAAAGAGCATTACAATTTACTCAATACTTAATAAAGAAGAAAAAGACTGACATAAAGGAAGAATAAAAAGAAAAACTCGGGTAACTCATAATCACTATCCACGTACTCACAAATTGTGCCTGCGTATATAAATTTTATACTATGAAATGAATTAAAGGTTTATGTAGTATTTCGATGATATGTTAGTTGCCTATTAATATGTAATATGATATGTAAATTTTCAGTTTGTCATCTCCCATTGACCATTGTGAGAGTTCATTGATAAAGTCTCCCTCACATTTAAATTTTATATTTCAATAAATAGAATATCATTATATATTTTGTAATTCAAATGAAAATTACTCTGGACAACTCTACTCGATGCTGTCGCAATCTGTTGCATACTGTAAATAAATATAGATCTCGGTATATTGATATTTACTATCATATCTTATGAAACAGACTAGAACAAGTCTCTAAATATATGTTTCGTTGCATACAGGCTCCAACAGTGGCTGGCTCCTTCATGAATATTTATTTAGTATAATGCCCGAGCTACTTTGCGAAGATCATTTATTCAAAAAACTCTTCTGGATTTTCGACAGTTTTCTTTAGGTTGAAATTTCTTTGGTAAATTTTTTGGCTGTGTGGGTCAGATATTAATTCGAATCAAGATTCTAGCGGACGGTAGTCACAATCAAATACAAATTAATCTAGCAAATTATATTGAATTAAAATATTAATTATTGTCTGTCATTAGAATAAATGTTCTATTCAGTTGATAGGTGCTTAGATATAATAGCATTCTTATTCCTTATAAAATCATTAAATTAGAATGGGTGTCTGAAATACGTTATAGAACTTAGGAAACTATGTGCTTATTTGGCTTTGTCTAATAACATGTTGGCATCCAACATGAGACCTCTGCATGTCCCAGAGTTGAAGGATGCCATCAACGGATGACGACAGAGACATGTCCTTTCCATTTCCATGGGAATTGTGAAGCATCGTTAAAATGGATTGGATTTGGCCACTCAGCTACTCTCGAGACATATCTACACCAGGCAGACAGGGCTTAACTCAATTCATTAGCTCAACATTTTTCATTTCGTTTTGTTTATACGTTAAATATTCAATAAATAGGTCACATGACGACTATTCAATTACGTTCACGTTTTTTTTTCAACTTATTATTTATTAATCTCGTGGTGTATATGACAGGAAAATGTCTCTTATATTATCTAAATATTTATAAGCAAGTTCAAATTAAAAAAATTAATTTTAATCAGATCTAGTCTGACTTTGTTAGTATACTCCACACTCTGGAGCCTAATTAAAATTTATGGTCATGTTTCCGTTTTATTTATGAAATCACTTTATAAGAAACATAAGGGAATGATGAATAAAAGAGTAATTAAATATTTTATAAGTGACGATAAAAAAAAGTTTAATCTTAAAATATTAATGTCTCAAAAAAAAAAAAAAGTTTAAAAAATATAACATGGAGATAATAATTTTAAAAAATCTGATGCGATTATCAGCACATCAATTACATTTTGAATGCTGATATACTATTATAAAGAAAAATATACTAAAACAGTAGGGCCTATCTAAAAAAATCTGCTTTGATATCACAGAACTTTCGATTAAAGATGTAGGATAATATAAGAGGTGTGATGAGCAATTATTCTCTCGCTCAGGGGCCCACACCTTGTGGGTAAGTGTATGGCGACCACAAGCTGCCCGAGCTGGGACAGGCAGTCCTTCCATTCTTTGTATGCCTGTCTCTTCCTTCCTCCTTTCAACAGGCGTCAGACTGTGCCACGGGCCGGCCTGCCTCGTTTCTTTCGGTCGCAAAAACACATGATAGGGTTGGAGGGAGAAAGTGTGGTCCGCCGACCCCGCATCGCGGGAATAAGGCGAGGACAGAAGAAGATGAGCAATTATTCTCCATATTTTTTCATTGCAAATGCATTAAATTTATTCTTGCTCACTGTTTGGAAATTTTGCAAATTGCAAAATTTTAAAGTTTTAAATTTCCCTCTCTAACACCACTTGCTTTCACTCTAACCAATCAGCGAGAGAGAGAGAGTGGTGAACAGGCAACAAAACGGAAGTGAGTGGGTAGCGCTTTATATATTAGTATGATAATATTTAAGAAATTTTTTAGTATAATTAGCAGAGAATTTACTATTGATTTTAGAAATTATGAAGAGTCACTCAGGGGGTCACTAGCGAGAATGGCGAGCGACCATGATCGTTTCTTCCTTTTCTTTATGTCAGCCTTTTTCCCCCTTTTTCATATCAAGAGTCAGGCCGTGCTTTTCTCTCAGACTCATTAGGGTAAGAAGTTAGAAGTTAAAAATTAAAAAGAGCAAGTAGAGGAGCAGCAAAAAAATAAATATGACAAATGCCGAAGAAGATGTTTCGGACAAAATTTATTTGTCCATCTTCAGTCCTTAAGGCCTAAATAATTATATATAAATATTTTTGTAAATTAATTTTTACTTTCCCTTACTATGATTAAAAAAAATTAATTTCTTTTATTTCCCTTGAATTTGAACGCACACCGAGTGAGCAAAAACGCTTTTCGAGAAAACTTTTTTGACTAATCGTGCCTAAAACTGTTTTTTAAATGCTTTTCTATGGGTCAACGCACAACGAGGAGGCAAAACAATTGGGCATGATTCGACATCATTGAACAAAATGTTTTGCCATTGAGCGTTTTTGCCTAATCGGTGTGCGTTGGCATTGGACAATTTGTATAAGAAATCTTATTCGGGAGGAGGGGGGTAGTTCTATGTCGGCTCTGACTAATGTCCTCTTCAAGGGTATAAAACTTCAATGCAAAATTCCAACAAGGTGTGACAGACTCGCGGACATTAGCGAAGTGTTTATATATATAATAGGATATATACGAGTAGAATATAAGATAGATACGGTTTATTTGTGAATCTTTGTCTGCAAACGAGTAATTAAATTAGGGACCAGGCTTAATGACTTCTGAACCATCTAACTTCCTGAATGGAAATGCCATCAAGATGAGGCCTCAAACGTTGCAGTCTCCTTTGAGGCAGCTCTATTTCAAAACATTATGGAATCTCCTCCTCTCTTTAATTAAAGGCGGATTTGTTTTATATGTTGTTTTAATATTATTTACATGTGGACTTGTTTGTTTGTAAGAGAGGGAAGCCTTTAATTATGATTTCTTAACCCATCATATTTTTATATGCTTACAAAATATGACTTCAATAGGGCATTTCATCGCCTATTTTATGTTCAAGAGATCACTTCATCGTCTATTTTATGGGAAATAATTAAGGGAAAGCTGTTTGATAAATAGCCTCAAGGAAAACAAATTAATTACATTTTTTTTTTGCTTTTTTAGATTTTCTTAGACTATAGATATTATAAGTGATTATATTTAAATGAAATTTGCCCCTCGTATTAATTTAAAATAAATTATTAACGTCGGGCGAATAAAATATTTAAAGAAAAAATTTGGCTGCCAGTTTCTGCTCCTGCAGCCCTTTCTTGATACAACTCAACAACCACAACTACAATACTAAATTACTAACATTTTTTAAAATCTTTCTAGCCATCAAAGGCGTTCATATTTATTTAAATAGGTCTAGATAACCAATTTTTTGCATTTCAGGACTAGGCCAGGCGCTGGAGGTAGTTGAGTATGCAAAATTTGAGGACCGAATTGTGACAATGGATTTGGGCTAAGAATAGCTCCCAGAATAAGGATCCGGATCTTGCCGGGCCAATTTTTGGTCCAATTTTTTTTTTTACCCCCACCCCATAGGAAATCAATGGAGTGCATGCTAAGATGATGTGAAGATTTGCAATTATGGTCAAATTCGAGTACTTAAAACCTCAAACAATGAAAAAACTGTCTTGTCAGCAACTGAGGGGATCCTCTAGAGTCCCCTGAGAAGTACTATCTTGCCACCAGTTGTGGTGGTCCCCTCTAACCCCTTCATCTCTTTTCTCTCTCTTTGTTATAAATTTAAATATACGGCTTTAACACCATGCCAAATTGTGGGGACCGGCAATTATGTTCATAATCCACTACCTGGTATCCCAATCAATGAAAAATACTATCTTGCCGGCAACTGCGGTGGTCCCCTCTAACCCCTTCACCTCTTTTATCTCTCTCTTTGTTATAAATTTAAATATACGGCTTTAACATCATGCCAAATTGTGGGGACCGGCAATTATGTTCATAATCCACTAGCTGGTATCCCAATCAATGAAAAATACTATCTTGCCGCCAGCTGCGGTGGTCCTCTCTAACCCCTTTACCTCTTTTCTCTCTCTTTGTTATAAATTTAAATATACGGCCTTAACATCATGCCAAATTGTGGGGACCGGCAATTATGCTCATAATCCACTAGCTGGTATCCCAATCAATGAAAAATACTATCTTGCCGCCAACTGCGGTGGTCCCCTCTAACCCCTTCACCTCTTTTCTCTCTCTCTTTGTTATAAATTTAAATATACGGCTTTAACATCATGCCAAATTGTGGGGACCGGCAATTATGTTCATAATCCACTAGCTGGTATCCCAATCAATGAAAAATACTATCTTGCCGCCAGCTGCGGTGGTCCTCTCTAACCCCTTTACCTCTTTTCTCTCTCTTTGTTATAAATTTAAATATACGGCCTTAACATCATGCCAAATTGTGGGGACCGGCAATTATGCTCATAATCCACTAGCTGGTATCCCAATCAATGAAAAATACTATCTTGCCGCCAGCTGCGGTGGTCCTCTCTAACCCCTTTACCTCTTTTCTCTCTCTTTGTTATAAATTTAAATATACGGCTTTAACATCATGCCAAATTGTGGGGACCGGCAATTATGTTCATAATCCACTAGCTGGTATCCCAATCAATGAAAAATACTATCTTGCCGCCAACTGCGGTGGTCCCCTTTAACCCGTTCACCTCTTTTCTCTCTCTCTGTTATAAATTTAAATATACGGCTTTAACATCATGCCAAATTGTGGGGACCAGCAATTATGTTCATAATCCACTACCTGGTGTATTTATAATAAAGGGAGATAAAAGAGGTGAAGGGGTTAGAGGGGACCACCGCAGTTGGCAAGATAGTATTTTCATTGATTGGGATACCAGCTAGTGGATTATGAGCATAATTGCCGGTCCTCACAATTTGGCATGATGTTAAGGCCGTATATTTAAATTTATAACAAAGAGAGAGAAAAAGTAAAGGGGTTAGAGAGGACCACAGCTAGTGGCAAGATAGTATTTTTCATTGATTGGGATACCAGCTAGTGGATTATAGACATAATTGCCGGTCCCCACAATTTGGCATGATGTTAAAGCCGTATATTTAAATTTATAACAAAGAGAGAGATAAAAGAGGTGAAGGGGGTTAGAGGGACCACCGCAGTTGCCGGCAAGATAGTATTTTTCATTGATTGGGATACCAGGTAGTGGATTATGAACATAATTGCCGGTCCCCACAATTTGGCATGGTGTTAAAGCCGTATATTTAAATTTATAACAAAGAGAGAAAAGAGATGAAGGGGTTAGAGGGGACCACCACAACTGGTGGCAAGATAGTACTTCTCAGGGGACTCTAGAGGATCCCCTCAGTTGCTGACAAGACAGTTTTTTCATTGTTTGAGGTTTTAAGTACTCGAATTTGACCATAATTGCAAATCTTCACATCATCTTAGCATGCACTCCATTGATTTCCTATGGGGTGGGGGTAAAAAAAAAATTGGACCAAAAATTGGCCCGGCAAGATCCGGATCCTTATTCTGGGAGCTATTCTTAGCCCAAATCCATTGTCAGAATTCGGTCCTCAAATTTTGCATACTCAACTACCTCCAGCGCCCGTTCTAGACAGGAAATAAATTAATAAACTTTTACTTAATAAATAAATAAAAGAATGAAAAAACAATCTTTTAGGAGTGAAATAAAACTCCTTAATCATCAAACTTGGCAGGTTGCTGTCTCTCAAAAGAATTTTTACATAAGGATGATTGATAGGCTCGAACATTATATGAAAAAATAGGTCGCCAACAAACCAACAAGTTTTGGTTGAGAGCTACTACTTATTTTAACAGTTTTCGACAAGGTAATTTTATCAGTATAGAAAATTTAAATCATTTGTGAAGAAGAAAATTTTTTTAAATTGAACTGATAATCATTGGCTCTTAGGGTTTGGACACCGGTGGAAACCGAAACCGGTATACCGGTTTTTTGGCTAATTTTCAAAAACCGAGAAACCGAGTTTTTCACGAAAAACCGAATTCGGTTTTTTTTTTTTTTAATTTTTTCTTCAGTATTCGGGATCGCTTTTTTCCCAAGCGAGAAAAATTTATTTCATTTGAATTGGCTATCAATCATTTGAAATATAATAAATAGGGATGGCTTCTACCGGTAAATGGCCTTAGATGCCGAAAAAGACTAAAAAAATTTAAAAAAAAAAATTATAAATTATCTATATTTTTTCCCTTTTTTCCAATAGTTAAATAATCTTTATATGATAATAGCGGAGTGGTCCCCGGGCTTGGTCTAGTTGGTAGCGTGCCTACCTTCTATACTGAACGTTGCGGGGTCGGACCCCAGCCAGTCCAATGATTTTATTTAAGCCATTTGGATACCAAACGGCCCCCAATAGATATTATCATATATATAACGGTTATCGTCAAGTCTTATATGGCCTAAGTTGCCAAAAAGACTGTGTGTGAATGAGTGTGAATGGGAAAAAAGTGTGCGTTTTAAAAAATAAAAAATAATAATAATTTTCTTTGCATAATTAAGAAAAGGCAATGGTCCGTCGCAGGCAGGGGCGCGGTTATTAAAAAATTATTTTATTAAATATTGTTTTGAATATTTTTTTTTTCCTTGATTTATTTAAGGAACATTTTGTTGTTTATTAAGGTGTCCTTCGAGATAGGAATTTTGCCTCATGTATTAATATTAATACTAAGGGTCAAGGGATCTTTTTCCGTACCAAGCGATAATATATTTCTAAATTATGTTGTATACAAATTAATTTAACTTCTAAAAATGGTGGTCCGTTCTAAACAGATGTTGAAAAAAAACCGGTTTAAAACCGGTTTTCCGCTTTGTAAAAAACCGAAAAACCGGTTTTCAAAATTTTCTGGTTTTTTCCAAACCCTATTGGCTCTCAAGGGCAGATCCAAGAGGAGTTTTTCGGAGAGGTAGGAGTGGTGTGACTGGTCGCACCGCACACAACTTTCTCTTACTTTCGATAATTTAAAGTTGCGTTCTGTCTATTTGTTTACCAGATTTTCTGTGTGGAAATAGATTTGAACACACAACTCTACAGACCATTTTGAGAGACCCTCTTTTTTGGACTAAGTGACCCCTCCATTAACATCCTCGAATTTTTGGCACGTTCGCAATATTACATATATTTTAGTAAGGGAAAGAAAAAATATATACAAATCAAATTTTTAAATATTAATTTTTAAAATTTTACATAAATAATAAATAAAATTTAATTTCCAAGAAAAATATTTTTCTCAAATCTTGGGGGGGGGGGTAGTTACACCCTTTTCCCCGCCCATCTTGTACGGCTCTAGATAAAACATAAGTAGGTCAAATTAATTAAAATTAATTTTACCTGCAAATTTTTTTTATTACCTTAATAATGCAAAGAACTTCTAAGGAAAATTCATCTTAAATTCTATTCTGAGTTTTGAAAAAATTTTGAGAATAAATTATTAGATTAATTTCTAATCTCGTTTCAAACACATCCTTCTCAAATATGATTATGCTGAGAACTGGTTATCAAACAAATAAGTCCCTGAGGTTGCATTTAGGACGAAACTTTAAGATAATTTCAAAGGGATGATCCTTGAATCTATAATAGAATCATAGCAATCAGCCAGCCTGCTGAGAATCTCAAATATCTTGTTTGTAAAAGCTTAAGAAAAGGACCATATGATCAATTGGGCCTCTCTATATTTATGCATCTTTGAATTCAGAGGGGCTAATAGCAATTCATTTAAAACTAAAAAGAAATATCGTAATGTTTCAAATGGGTCTTGATATTTCTCTCTTGAAATAAACAACGCCTTATTAGCAAATAACTTTAGAAAAGTCTCATAAATTTCACCCATATAACTCTCCAGTTTACGCTGACTCGAATGTTTTAACTTTTTAAAACCACTCAAAAACAACTACTTGAATAAACTTGTTATAATATTATAATAAACCATAAAGATTAAAAGTTTAAGAGCATTTATATTTAAAAAATATAATTTTCATTTTGCCCTTTAATTTTTTTTTTAAATAAACTATTATTTAAAAATTTCAACTTAATATTGAATCAAGTATCTAGTTATTTTTTTATACACCTAAAAATTTTGACAAGATATTATCATTATGTTGAATCCAAAAAAAAAGTAATTAAAATAAATGGCAAACAAAAATTCATATATAGTTGAAGTCATCTACAGCAGTGCTTCTTAAACTTTTTGAAGTCGCTGCCCCCTTGGAATCCAAGTCAATATCTCACGGCCCCCCTATTTTTTTTAAATTCAGATTGGTTGAAAAATTATATGTTTATTAAATAGACTATAAATTGCAAATACGTATATTATCATTTCAATACATTATCGAAATTTTATAATTATCAACCAAGTATTTAAACTTATTTAACAATAATAATTTATTTGTTAAAATTACGACTCTTCGCGGCTCCCCTGCTGGTAATCCATGGCCTCCAAGAGGGCGGTGGCCCATTACTTTAAGAAGCACTGATCTACATGACCATTAGGGGTATGACTTTTCGACTTTTTTTTTTTAAAGATTTCCTGTATCACGACTCAATGAACTTTTGCCTATTAATGACTATAATGACGTTTATTCCATTAAAATAAAAAAAAAAGGTCACGCACAAACCACTTTGAAATTTTAGGTTGACTGGTCGCAGTCTTGTATAAGCCGGTATATAAGGGAGGTGTACAAAGCGGGTAGTTGAGTTTTAATTATCTTAATTTGATTAATTTGGTGTCAATTATAACTTTCAGAACGCTCTAGGAAATCCCGGTGGAGGGGGGGGAGGTCTACCCTCTTGGAAAGGGTAAGCCAAAATCATAGCTATACCAGTATATTTTATTTTTCTAATAAAGATTTAATGATAAATTATATAAATTCTATTTATAAAAGCAAATTTTAGTATTTTTTAAATTATTTTAAATAAAAGATCGGCTGCAGCAAATGTTCGAAGAGAAAGGTACCCCAAACCCAAGTTTATTAGTTGCCAGCTCCATGTGCTGAATCGCCTTCTACGTGTTCTTATGGGCGATGAGCTCCATGGTTTGACTAAATTATCAAACATCCACTACTTCTTTGTGCAGGATTTAATTAGCAATTATAATAAATTCAAAGGAGCAACATTAAAACTAAAATTAAGGAAACAGGCGACTGAAGAGACGACATGAAGTTTCTTTACCCCCTCTCTCGTGTCTTCGGTCAATTCGCTGACAACTTGTGAGAGTAATGAAATCTTTTTCGTGAAATTTCAACAAATTCCAAATATCAGCAATGCACGCTGGACCTCTCGAGCCATTCTAGCCCTTCTTGCGTTTATTCTGATGCCTGAAATCCGTAACAGGTTGCGTAAAATTTGTTCCTTCATTTCTTACTAATGGACTGATCATTAAATCAGCAGCCATTTAAGATTTTGATGAACTATCTGCAGCTCTGAATTAGCAGGGTTAAATTTCTTGAAAACCCACTGGAAAATATATGAATTTCCAATCAACATTGCCCGAAACAACTAATGTTGTGAGCGTGCGGTGCAATCAAAGATATGGAAGAAGTCTACTAAAACTCCTCCCTCAACAAGGACAACCCCCCACTGACAAACATCTTCAACAAAGACCTTATTTAGAATATTGACTTCCTTATGTCTTTAATGACCCTATATAAGTGACTCTAAAGCTTGTTTACAATTTTGTATCTATTTAAAGTGACTTCAAAAAATTGGTAAAAAATCTGATATATAAAATTTTCAAATCAATTTGTGCGTGACGTTTTTTTATCAAATCACCTTGAAAGTATGATTTTATTCAATATTTAGTAAAAGTTCATCAAGTTATGATACAGGGATACGAGGTTGTAAAAAGTCATACCCCTAATGACCATACTCTATTAATGTATTGATCCCTAAAGTAAACCCGAAAATGTATTCATTTTATTTAAAAGTTTATTTGATTTTTTCAAAAATTAAATTCAATCTCATAAATGTGAAAAATTAGTTAATTAATTTTTCATATATACTGTACATCTGAAAAATTACATTTTTTTTTTCTTCTAAAAATTTTTTAGTTACTTTTTATATAGCCAATAATGAACAGGAAACTCATTAAGACGAAGAGAGCAACGAACAAAAATATTTGATTTAAACTTATATACAGGGCTGTATATATCCAAACTTGGTGGACAAAATGCTTTGAGAAATTATTTAAATTTTCTTACAGCTCTAATTTCATGGTTTATTAAACCTGAGACTACCCTTTCTTATTGAATAATAATATTAATCTGAATAGATGAATAAATTAGCAACAAAAACAGTAAACCAGAATAAATTAGAAAATAAATAACAGATTGAAATAATTTATAAAAAGTTTAAAAAACAAAATTCTAGATTCAAGAAATATCCTCACATTTCAAATCTAATTTTTTTAAAGAAACAACCAGGATTTTCCATTAATTATAAAGAAAGATGTGTAATATAAAAAAGCAAACAAAATTTTACGTCGGAAAATAATTAGTGAGTATTACTTAAACAAAATGTCTCCTCGCAAAAATCACAAAAAAATATATTATTAAATCATTCTAACAATTAATCGTCCTGAGGAAGGTCGTGATTCGCGACCGAAACGTAGACGGTTAATTAATTAAATAAAAGTTTTTTATTTAATTCCTTGGCTGCAAAGTCTCCTATACCCAATTAAATATTTATTAATTCATATACCCACCCAAAAAATAAAGGTGTTCCGCCGGGAGTTGAACCACGGATCCTCAACTCCCGGCGGCACACCCTTATTTTTTCGGGTATATGAATTAATAAATATTTAATTATATAAATTTCCGTTTCGCGGCTTACATACCATAATATCTTAAATATTATATATATTTCTTATTTATTTAAAAAAAAAATTCCTTTTAGATGTAAGTAGCTTCGCTCTTTTTTCAGTGAATTAAGATTGCATACGTAATACAAGAAAGGATTCTAAATAAAGGGTTGTAATGTGAAAAATAAGAACAAACACACAGACGCACACAGACCAATTTGCGGGACCCACTTTTTTGGACACAAGGGACCTCAAAACATGTATATCCATCAAAATATCGACATCGAATTTTTGACATGATCGCAATACTTTCTCTCTCTATATATATTTCATATATAGGGTAAGAGAAAGTAAAAAATGAGTAAAAAAATGTCTAGGAGAAAAGAGAAAAGAAGAAAAATGCAGGAGCAATGCAGTCAAAATTGGCTATTAAAATAAATATTTATGGAGAAATTTTAGATATTTCAATCCATAATTTGTTATATAGACCTACTGTAGGTTTATAATAATATAAACGATGCCATTAGACTTGGTGATTAAAATAAAATTTTTTTGGAAAATAACAATCCGATTGATAAAATTTGTACACGTACAGATATTTTCTTTATGCCACTTTCGAGACAAGAAAAATATTTTTTGATTGTTTCGGTTTTTATGTAAATGATTTGGGCAATAAATATATTATCCTCCGTCTCGGTATTCGAGAGGTTAGAGATGTTGACAAATGTCAATATTTGACAATCTAAAACCCAAGGGGAGTGGATTCGGCAGTCCGATGAATTTATTTAAATTATTTGGATACCAAATGGTTTAAATAAATATGAATGGACCCCAATTATGCAAATATCTTAATTAATACAAATATCGTTTAAAGTCTATATGCCAAAATAAATACGTAAATATATTATCTTTCATTAATTAAAATGTTATTGATTTTTTTTCTTAATTTTCATTCCATTGCTAATCTTTTCCAATGATAAGTAGGTCTAATTGAGGCATAAATTTCAATTAAAATTCAGAAAAATGTGAGATATACATAAAAACAAGTAAGGGATGGTTAAAGAGAAAACAAAATTCATTAAACGCTGACCTAGAGCAAATTATTTTTAAAGTGCTTTTATATATGTATATATTCGTAGGAATTAATTTCCTTCTTAATTACAAACGAAATTAAATTTAGAATAAGAACCCCCTTAAAAGAGTAAATCTAAACGATATCAAATTTAAATGGAAATAGTATATTTGAAATCATATATATTTCTTTCTCACTTTTAAATCATTCAGAAAAAAACTTATTTATAAAAAGTAGAATAAAAAAAATGTGATTTTTCTTCATTTCAAAAAGAATATTAAATTTCCCTTTGAATTCAACGTTAAGTTTTAAATTAAATTAATGTCTTGGAGGTGTGAAAAATATCCATTAGTAAATTAAACCATTGAAATTTTAGATCGCAATTTAGATATTGGGAATAGATATATAGCAGCAGCGTCATTATTTAATAAAAGAAAAAAAAAAAAATAGCAGCCAGGTTTGGCACGACATTTTCTAATAATAGCTCCACCTGATAATTAAAGTCCCATCAATTTTTGGCATCTGTCGAAAAGATAATTCATTTGAGATCCCAATTTAAAAAAAAATAAATCATGAATATATTCTGTAATCATTAATAATAGTTAGTAATCTTTCCAAAATTTTTCTCCTAAAAATTAACCATCTTTAGAATAACAAATTTCTAGTAAATATCAATAAAATAATGGAAGAAAGGTTTTTTAAGTCTTTCGTGAGAAAATTAAATGGCGAAGAAAATAAAAAATAAATATTGTCAGTCTTAGCTCGAGTAGCTCGAGGAAGCCAACCACTTGGGGTCAAAAAAAATTTTGTCAGCCTTTCTTTTTCCTACACACGATTAAATATATTTTGAATATAATTCTAAAGGTGAAAGGCACTTGTAACCACAACCCCTGCAAGCTATGCAACCAGCTAAGAAGTAGTAGGAAGAATAAATGTTTTTGCTTTGCTGGAAGAGAAACAACCAAAAGACCAACTGATTATTGGATTTATCGAACAAAGAAAAACGAAGGGATTCGGAGAGATTTGTTTTTTAAACGGACTCTTCTATTTAGATTAAACAGGGACTTTCGAAAGTTTAATATTTTAAACTAATGCAATAAAAAATTTCAAAAGTCAAATTAATCAAAACATGTTTTAAAATCGAGTGAGTTAATTTTGAGAATTCAAAAACAAAAAAATCTTGTGTGACTAGCGTACAGCACACAACTTTCTATTACCTTTAGGTAAGAGAAAGGTGTATCGTGACCAGCATCGTCACACCAGATTTTTTGCGGCGAGATATATTTAGTTTTCCATGGTTCCAAAGGCTCTGCTATATTTTAAATGTTGACTGCTTGAAATAAACTAAGGTTATTTTTCAAAATCCTTAATTTTATATTTGGATATTTTATACACACAGAGAATTCTAAAAAAATGCAAAATTTTATATAAATTATAAAATTTTTTTTAACTGTGTAAAAAGTTTCAAATCGAAATTGATATGCAAATTCCCAGGAATTTAAAATTGGGTCTATGGAAGGGAAACCGGAAAATGAATTTGAAAAATCGGAAATACATCACTAAAGTGTACTTCAAACAATCTTTATAATTTATATTTTGTTACCATGGCAACCATTTCTCCTAACTTTCCTATGAAGTACAAGAGAAAAGTGTGCTTCAAACAATTTTGAGGGCAAAACGAGAATATACATTTGAAAGAGCATCTACAAAATAATTGAATTTTAATCCAAATCGTTGGAGCAAATTTTGAGCAAATCGAAAAAAACTGAAAAAGTACATGAGTAAAGAACTAATACATTTTGGCCGATTTAGTTCAAAAGCTTATTTTGAGTCTGCCAGAGGGTATCTAACTTAAATATAAAATTTTAATCCGGTATCTCAATTCCTTCATTATAAAAATTTTTACACACACACAGACAGGCCAATTTTGCTGGTGAACGTAAAAGTAACATTGGCCTATATGCATATATCTCTATGGAAATGAAAAACAATTTTTACTGTTTACTGAAAAAACAGTTTGACGGATTTATCCGGTCTTGGAACTAGACAACCCATATAGGGTAAGAGAAAGTAAAAACCCAAATTGATAATTAAGCAAAGTACTCATAGCCATAGCCCTCGGGGCTTGGTGTAGAGGCAGCGTGCTGGCCTCGTATACCAAAAGTCGCGGGTTCGGACCCCAGTAGTCCGATGATTTTATTTAAGACATTTGGATACCAAATGGCTTAAAGAATGCCTGAACCCCCAATAGATATATTAAACGAGTATCGTTTAAAGTCTTAAATGGCCTAAGTTGCCGAAAAGACTGTGTGTATTTGTGTGTGAATGTGTGAGTTTGAATTAGAAAAATCTGGTGTGACTGTCGCGCAGCACACAACTTTCTCTTACCTTCGGTAATCGAAAGTTGTGTTCTGTGCTTGTCACACCAGATTTTTCGTGTCGACATATATTTAGTTTCCGCCAATATATTAGAATTCAAGATATAAAATTTATAATCAGAAAAAAAAAAAAAAAAAAAAAAACACTCGCATGCGTCTGAAGGATTTTTTCATAAAATCGGCAAAATACTACTAGACTTTTGCTGATGTTCTTTTCAGTAATTTTATTCTTACTATACCTATTTTCAAATCAAGGAAAAATTTAAAACCCCGTCATGTAAATATTTATATAGCATAGGTATATTAATTTCCTAATAGTTTTAATAAATAAAATAAATTTAAACCTCTTTTATTGAGTTTTACACATTTATTTACTGATGAATAGATAAAAAAATAAACGATATAGGAGAGTAGTAGAATAAAAGTAATGAATTGCAAAGCAAAAGTATGTCTTTGCACTTTCCATTTGGCGGCTGATATTAATTAATAGTCGTGTTGGCATGGGAGTGGATGAACGGTCGGTCGGCCTGGTTGGTCGGCAGGCAAACACAACACCATGGGTGCGAGTTAAAGGTCCATCCATCCCCCTTGTAGATCCACGGGACCATGAGTCCGGCTTGGTCCATGGGGGACAGAGGGGGACCGTAGGGGCTGGGAAATAGGGGCCGCATGCCACGCCCGGATGCGCCGCCGCCGCCGATCGATAATACATCTTGCTATCTTGTCCGACCCTCCACCTCTGGCCTGTCTTCCAAAACTCACCCTCTTGGCCTTCTTATTTGTCCGACCCCCCTCCCCCTCTCTCTCTCACTCCACACCACTAGACTATCATCAACCGGTCTACGAATTTGGATTTTTATCCTCAACCCTCTTCTCTTCTTCAATCAGGAACCGCAATACAAAAAAAATAAGTTTCTTCCAGAAGTAAATTTATTAGCCGGTGAAGTCTGATTTTTTTTTTGCAGAATCCTTATATTCTTTAAAATGAATCCAATTATTTACTTTCGAAGTTTTCAGGAAAGTCGGTCGGATTGAACAACTCATCCAAAGTATTTTATAATAATATAATTTA
>JAKCPI010020869.1:0-10148 GCA_023213315.1 Euborellia annulipes
TTACAGCATATCATATTTTACATATTCAAATAATTTTTGTCCCAGTTTTCGAGAAGTTAAGAAATATGGGAAGAAAATTGCTTAAAAGAATAGGAAACCGATTTGTAAAGTTTTTTTAGCCTCTCATTTCATCTCCCCATCCTCACCAGGAAATTTAAAAATCTTCTAAAATATAAGCTTTTTTTTTTTTTTTTTTAAATAAAAACATTCACGCTTTTTTCTCATTCGCACTCACACTCGCACACACATTCACACAGTCTTTTCGGCAACTTAGGCCATTTAAGACTTTGACGATAACCGTTGTAATATATATTATCTATTGTGGGTTCAGGCATTTTCTATTTAAGCCATCTGGTATCCAAATGAGCTTAAATAAAATCATCGGACCTCCTGGGTCGGACACCCGCGACGTTTGGAATAGGAGGTAGGCACGCTACCTACTTATGCAACACCAGGGGGCAAATATATAAGCTTATGTTTGAAAAACATTTAAGTGTCAAAAAAAGAAAAAAAAATTATTTACTTTTTCAAAAATAAAATATTGTAGCTACTTATAACTTCCTGTAGTCTCTTTCGACCCAAAAAGACAATTTCATTTCTTTTGGCATCTAAGTCATCTAAGGCCATTTTCCCTATTTTCGTAAATTAATTGGTAAAGTTTTGAAAGTTAAAATTAATTTTAAACAGACAACCTAAGTAGATATAATGTAGAGAACTTTGAAAAGTCATTGGGTCTACCGAGTAATACATTTGAAGTGAATGAAATTGTTGCTTATTTCTTCTGTGGGCTCCTTAAGTGTGTTTACTGTAAATTTTCAGCTATTAAAGACTAGCTAGATATTATGGGATTTTTCCTCATTTTTAGAATCATACCGTTCAGAATCCTACTTATGACAACCCCCCCCCCTTCATATGAATAATAATTATAAAAGACAACATTAATAAAAAAAAAAATTAAAAGATATTCTAAGATCGTAACACTCTTTATTAAAAAGAATATCTAGTGTACTAGTCGCACAGCTCGAAACTTTCTTTTTTCTTCGGTTTGAAAGTTGTGTTCTATACTTGTTACAGCAAATTTTTTTGTGTCGATATATAGAGGAAGGGGTGCAAATATGGAAACCATGTTTTATTTTTTGTTATATCTAGTTTGTTTTCCAATGGAATATTTTTCTAAATTCTAGGAATATCTTCTAAAATATGTTATAAACAATAACCATTTTTGGTTTTATGCGAAACAATATTTTTACATTGTAATAATAATGGTTAATTAAAAATTACTTTTTGTCAGAGGTAATGTGAAAACATTGCTTTTCTGGTTAAAAACACTTCCAAAAAATTAAAAATCAGGACATGTCTTTATTATACATTGCAAAAAAAACACTAAGGATAAAATGTTGAATATTTTCAATATAATGCTCACTTGCAAAAGTCATTGTCCCAGCCAGCGCACAAAGTATGGCACCAAGACTTACAAAGCAAGCATTTAATTCAAAGTTCTCCTGAATATCATTTGAAAAAGCTTCACAAAAAATGCATAGAGGTCATCCTCTTCTGCTGGAATTTCACCCACAAGGGTTGTGTTTCCACATTACCCAGGATCGGCATGTTGAACTGAGGTTAAAATTACTCTTCCTTTTGTAAGCAAGGAATTTATTTGATTGCACCAGATTTTAGCGTATTTTTTGCTTAAAAATAACTGTTTAAGCTCTAAGAAATAGGAGGGTAGAATAAGTGATTAAAATATTTTTTTAAATCTTATCTCAAACGTTTAAAAAATCCAAAAACATTCTAACAACTATTTGACCGACATTAAAGCACGAGCTGACTGTCAGGGTCCCTACAGGTTTATTAAAGAAACACTGTAAGAACTTAATGCGGTCACCTCTAAATTACCATATATATATATATGGTATATAAGTAAGAGAAAGTAAAAAGTATATTTTTTCAATCTTTGTTTATTTCATAAAATAAAATGTTTTCGTTCCTCTTCTCTCTCTCTCTTTATATCCTATCGATATTTATTATTCATAGAAACGAAACGATTTTTCACCAAATTTTAATGGAGATAGAGTAGAATTGTTTTTTACTTAAATTGTTTGTTGGAAATCGGATTGCACACTATAATTGCATTGCTTAAATCTTCATAGGGCGCCTAACACGATCTCTCCATTAAATTGATCGCCTAAGTCACTTAGCCAGTCTCTGATCCGATTCGTGATTTTTTCATAGCATTTCGTCTTTTATTTATGTTTTAAGAAATAATGTTAGAGAAGAAAAAGTTTAAATTAAATTAAAACATTCAATTAAATAGAATACTATATTATTTTCACCATTATATAATAGGCCTTTTAAAATTTTTATTTCTCTTGCCTATATATACCTGGTATATATATGTTAATATAGAGGAAGAGAGGGTAAAATGGAATACCAGCAAATCTCGGCCCCCTTAGGTGCTGCAATTTATCGGATGCTTGTCAAACGTCCACCAGGGTCCTCGCCTTTGAGTGGTAGTTGTCGCTATCCCGCTAAAGCAGTTGGTTTCGGAGGAAGAATTATTTTTTGAACCATCTCATTATTTTCGAGGTCAGAGTTTGTGAAACTCTAAGTATTTATGCTTCTCTGTCCTCGACTTATTCCCGTTATGCGGGGTCGGCGGACCTCACCATTTCTCTCCAGCCCTTTCATGGGTGTTCGCGACCGAGAAGGATAGAACAGGCCGGCCCATCACACGGTCTGACGCCTGCTGAAAAGAGGAAGGAAGAGACAGACATAGAAAGAACAGAAAGACTGTCTGTCCCAGTTCGGGCAGCTCGTGGTCGCCATCCACGTACCCACAAGATGTGGACCCCTGTGTGTACTCTGTGTATTATAATGACTGATTTGGTAAAAAGCTGTTGTAAATACCTATAGGGGAGTTGAATTTGTTAATGGAGTGGTTCTCACAAACTAACGTTAAATCCTCACGAGATCCAAAAATAATACCGATTAAAGACGATTATTAATTTAGATAAATTCTCAAGCCACAACATATGTCGAACCAGACTTTTCAAACAAGTGGCTCAGTATTTCCACATATCGACGCATAAAAGTTCTATCAACAAACTTGCGTCTTCCCCCAACTTGCCCCTTATATGGTACTTTTATTGTTATTTTTGTGACAAAAATCAGCATGTAAACACTCAATTTGTCAGTCACTTAGTAAGTACTATTTTGAAAATTTATTAATAATTATTTCAACAATATACTGGATTTGCTTTCTTTTCATTGTTATATTTAATATATAAAAGAAAAAAAAATATTCCAAATCAATAAGCAGATTTTTTGTTTTTTATATCAAAAACATCAGTTCTGGAAGTTTTTCAACCGTAAAGCTAAGAGGCTGATGAGCTTATGTATTAATTAGGGTCCGACCGAAACAAGATTTTCAGCCGAAACCGAATATTCGGCCTCAACCTTAGTTTCTGCCGAAACCGTAACCGAAACCGAAACTTGTATTTCCTATAAAAAAATTATTTTTTTTTTTTTTGAATTTTTTTTCCCCTCCGTGAAAATCATTTTACTTTTTTTTAGGGAGAAAAATTTTTTTCTCCTTCAAGTGCAAATCATTTGACCTTTTTTTTTAAGACTCAAGTTTCGGCCACTTTTTGGCCGAACCGAAACTACGGTCGAAACCATGATTTTTGGCCGAAACTGGCCGAAACCGTAACCGAAACCGAATATTCGGTCGGTTCCTAATATTAATACAAAAAAAAAATATCTGAATGTTACTATATGGATATAATATAATAATTAACTCATTGTCGATCAAAATCATTACAAACAATTGAAATCAAAGTTACAAATTGTGGATTTCAAAATTGACTCCAAAGTTAACTCATTTTTGTAGAATGACCCAAGTAGAGGCTATGTCATTATTTTTTTATATTTTAAAAAATAATAAAGCAAAAAATTTTAACTCCCGCCGTCATTTCATATCTTAACAAAATTAATTTTTTTTCTCATATCAAGGTTTATATTTATTTTTATCTTCCTTGACATTTTTCACTATCATCCTCTCTCACTCTCCGAGAGAGATATATTTCAGTTTAGTGTCATATTAATTATGCTTTTCATTATCATTTTATATCCAAGTTAACTAGGATAAATAAAATAAAAAGCTTTTCTCTTTAGGGGTAGCATTTAGTCTAGGTGGCTGATTTTCTAAATGGCTTGGAATTCTCATGCTTTCAACCCCTAATTTAATCTTCGATTCAAATAAGGGCCGAATAATGCACAACAAAATCTCATTAGAGAATCCATTATTTAGGAGCAATGATTAATAAAGTGTGTGAGTGGGGGAAGTCAAAAGGGACAAACAGGACGAGGACATAGGGTGTTTCAATCCTTGTTTTAAGGGTAAAAACTTAAGAGAACTAACGGTGGGGATGGAAGTCATTCATCAAAGCCACAAAAGCGTTTTAAATCTCAAAAGCAAGTAAATGGGTCCGACCAAGTGCTGGTGCAAAGAGCCCTTTGCTTGATTTCGAATAAAAAAAAAAGAATCTAATTTCAAATAAAAAGTGAATTTAAATGAATTTCTTTCTTTTAAGGTTGTTCGGATAGTACATCGTAAGTCATAATAGAATCTAAATTTTTTTTTAAATAAAATTAAAAATTTGAATGCCAAAATTCCTTATTATAATTTAGTCGTGACCTATCATAGTTTATAATTGGATTAAGTTAATAATTTAATTACCAAAAATAATAAATGAATGACTTTCGACTTGAGTAGTTTTTCACGTAATATAGAACTGGCAACATTGCATTCATCAACTATCTATTTTAAATCTTAAACGCCTTAAATTTTATTTTATTTAATATATTACAATGTTTAATGCAAATCAGTTTAAACACAATGGACGATTTGCGAGAAAAAATATTGTAAAATTGAAAAAAAATGTATCTGACATAGAGATAAGACACTTATGTTATGCGACGTTGCCAGGCTGGTCTGACTCTCGAGAATTCATTATTTTTAAATATTAGCGACTGTCATTTTGGAGAATTTTTTGACTTTCTTGTTAAAATATCTTTTAAAAGCGGTCAGAAGAAACTTTTGATTTTATTTTTAACATATTCCTGGGAAGTGAATTAATAAAATGTAAGTTTTTTTGTTTTTGTATCATTTGCACAGATGCTATAATTCGATATGTGTGCGTTTCGTCGTTATTCCCCATAGGCTACATGTTAAATTTCAATTTTTTAAAAATTAATTACACGATAACCCTGTGTCAGATCTGCTTCAAAATTTTATTTTATACGTATTTGATAGTGATTAATAACATATTAAAAAATTAGCTTTTAATCTACTCAAGTGCTTTAATGTCCGAACAACCTTAATGAAACTCTTCAATTTTAATTGTTTAACCAAGACTGAGCAATTTAAAATTATTCTCGGAAGGGAATATTTTCTTATAAGATTAATTTCGTGAAAATAAGATAACAAAAAATAGGAACAACGAAAATGCTATATTATTCATTTTCCCTTTAGGCCAGCAGTTTTCAACCTTTTGTGACTTGCCTATCCCTCTTATCAAATTTTACCACTTTTATTTACTTTATGTTTCTTTTATTGTGTGATTTTATTCTCCACTCATTGCTTTTTTATTTCACAATCCCCAAAAGATTACTTTAAAATATACCAGAAGATCATCAGATTTTCAACAAACAAGTTATAGATTCGATAATGCTATTCAATTTTTTAAAGATTAAATCAATATTTCATATACCTACATTTTCCATTTTCATTGCATCCTTATGGAAAATTGTTAAAATTTCTCTTACATTATTATCAACATTTTAAACTTCTCAAACAAAAAATGTATTCTTAAATCACTTTTACAGTAACATGACAAGGTGTTTAATTATATAGGGTAGGGCATAAATATTTAGACGATTTAAGAAGTTCAAAAAAGTAATTCATTTTATTGTTTACATAATAAAAATTACATGATTGGAAAGTCCATCAAAAAGTCTTCTGAATGCAAAACTCTGCACGTCGATTGAAACAATCAAGTATTTGCATTTCTAATGGGATCTGTTGATAAGCAGTCGTGATTGATTCCTTTAAATGTTTTATGCTGTGAGCTACACTTTATATTTTCAATGTCCCCATAAGAAAAAGTCGTATGCCGACAAGTCAGCTCGCAACATCTTGTTGAAACCACAACGAGCTAAAGTTAGCGTTTCGTTGTCGAAGTATTGGTATATCGGTCTTTTTCTTATGGGGACATTTAAGGCCTAAAGTGTTCGACACAAAACCTCACAACATAGAAGATTTAAAGGAATCAATCACGACTGCTAATCAACAGATTCCATTAGAAATACTGACGAATACTTTTGATTCTTACAAACGACGTGCAGAGATTTGCATTCAGAAGAATGGAGCCCATCTCAGGGATGTTATTTTTAAACAATAGCACTCACATAAAAAGCTTTTTGATGGACTTCCCAATCATGTAACTTTTATTATGCAAACAATAAAATAAATTACTTTTTTGACTTTTTAAATCGTCTAAATATTTATGCCTCACCCTCTATATTTAAATTAAATTAAACTTTGTTTTGGTAAAGTAATTTTTATTATAGCGAATTTTATAATCGGAGACAACACCTTCCCATGATCGAGATGTTAAAATTGATAACCTTAAGAGTCAAGAGCAGTGGCGGATTAATGCAATTTTGTCGGGGGGCGGTTTTTTTTTTAATTTTTTTTTTATTTAAGGACTTTGTGAGCATCTATGGCCATTTAGACCCCTTTCCTATTTATTTAAATTGATTAGTAACAAATTCAATTGAAATTAAAGCCCGGAAATCATAATTTCTTTAGATTACTAGTTTTTATAACATTGTGAATTTCTTCTCGGGGGGGGGGGGGCGATCGCCCCCCTCGCCCTCCCCCCCCTTTAATCCGCCCCTGGTCAAGAGGTGGGTTCGGATCCCAGACAGTCCGTTGAAATGTTTATTTAAATCATTTGGATACCAAAATATTTAAATAAAATAAAATAAAAATCTGGCGTGACTGGTCGCACAGCACTCAATTCAACAAATCAACTTTCTCTTATACTTCGACAAGAGAAAGTTGTGTTCTGTGCCTATCATACCAGATTTTTTGTGTCGACATACTATATATTTAGTTTCCAACAGTACGGTACATTCGAATTTCAAGATGGAAAATATTTATATTTTGTTACCATAGCAACCATTTCTCCTATCTTTTCTATGAAATACAAGAGTAAAGTGGTCTTCAGAAGATGTCAAGAGCAAAATGAGAATATACATTTTAAAGAGCATCTAAAAAATAATTGATTTTTGAATTTTAATCAAAATCGTTGGAGAGACTTTTGAGAAAACCACGTTTTTGGATTCAGGGGACCTCAAAACATATATATTCATCAAAATCTCGACATCGAATTTTTGAATCAAAAACTCTCTCTCTCTCTCTCTATCTCTCTCTCTCTATATATATATATATATATATATATTAACATATATAGAGGCAAGAGAAAGTAAAAATAAGTTCAAAATTAAGTGCATTTATTTCAACCTCAAAATTTTATTTATTTTAATTTAATTTTTAGTTATCTGCTAAACATGGGGAGCTCGGCGTTTTATCCACATTATAATACTCGTCATACTGTAATTCAATTTCATTTCCCAAAACATTGTGCTTCATTTATCAATAATTTTTATTTAAATTGAATAACATGTCAAACGTCAGAATCCATCATGTAAATCATATGGCCTACTAATAAAAATTACAATTTTGTAACTTTCGTTCGCAAAATTAATTAAACTAATATCTTTCGTTCTTCTAAAAATAAAAAAAAAAACAATACATCATTGAATAAGTAGAACTATTAGAACTATGTTATTTAATTTAATATAATAATATTTTAATCGAATTTGATAAATGAAAGAGAAAAATGTTATTTCTAAGCCTCTTCATTCTATGGGATAATTATAAATTTCCATAAACGAATCTAAGTTGCCTTAGGGGAAAAAAATCATTTTATATCTAAAAATAAAATTCAATTCAATAACATAATAATAAAAAAATCTGCATATATTAATGTTTTTTTTTTTTTTTTTCATTTAGATTAAAAACCGGATTATTTATTTATTCTTTTTTTTATATTAGATTTCGGCTTATTTATACTTTTAAAACATAAAAATTGCAATTTTTATTGATTAAAAAAAAAAAAAAAAAATTGATCAATCATGACCCCGTTATGAAAAAAACAAACAACAAAATACTTATTTAAATTTGGATCATTATGCGAATCGCCAAACTTTAGTCTTTTCGGCATCTTAGGATAGAAAAAAAAAAAAAAAACTTGTTAGATAAAATTCAATAAAATCTCGAAAAAGCAAAAAAATTTTCACCTGTATAATAGTGATTGATATATGAGTATTTCTAATTTAGGAAATGCATTCGTATTCATTTTTTTGGATGAAAAGAACATGAATTAGAATCAGGATTGGTAAATGCCCTGAGGAAGCTTTTGACAGGCCAAGGGTTTCACCGGAATGATTTATTGAGCATTTCAGAGACGTTGACGAGGCATCATCGTCATCAAATGACGGGCCCGGATTTAAGCCTAAGTGAAAACCATCATCATCTAATGGTTGAACGATTTCGTCCAGTGAATATATCAACATTTTTGAAATGTTATCAAAAGCGACGGGTAAACTTGCTCTCCGGCCAAAAAAAAAAAAAAAACTTATCAGTGTATTATTTCTATATGAATTATTTTAGTAATTTAGCGTTTTTTTTATCAGAAGTAAAATTTGATGGGTTAGCTCTTCTTCTTATCAGAATATCTCTTATTATTCTAAAAACGCTGATTATGACTAAATTTGTTTCACAAAGATAGTCGGAGATATTTTCTCCATGTCCTTTTTTTCTATCTAAATAAAGTATAATATTTACATTTCTTTTTGAATTGCTTCTCTGAATTTTTGTTTATTTATTAAAATGATATTTTATCAGAAAATAAGAAGAATATTAAATTATATTTATATCTAATGTATGATTTCATTTTCCATTTAATAACATTTCTCTTGCTTCTACAAATATTATTACACGAATATACGAGCGATCCTCGTTTTGAAGATAATTCCTATTTTATACATGCTATTATTATTAATTTACAACTTTGTTACTGTATCTTTTCTCAAATGTTAGAGAAAGATCTGATTTTTTTTTTGAAAATCTTAAATGCAACAATAAGAATATATTTTTCAGAAAAGAAAATTTTTTTCATATAGCTATATATTTTTTTAAATTTTATTTAAGGTTTTTTTCAGCATCGCTTCTCTATTTATTTCATTGATATTGGTAGCCAATTCAAATGAAATTTTTGTCTCATGAGACTGAATACCAACTCTTGACCCCTAGCACAAGAGGTAGAAATTCTACCATTGAGCCATAATCCAAGGGCCTCATATTGTTATTGTTCAAATCGGTATTTGGGAAACTCCCGATCAAGATGACAGTCTGAATTTACTTTGATATTTTTTTTTCATTTCTCTTATTATATATAGATCTATATACTTATTTAACAATTATTTATTTCACTTAGCCCAGCGTTTTCCAAACTGTGAGGCGCGCCTCCCTAGGGAGGCGCGGACTTATCTAAAAGGGAGGCGCGAATATTGGCCACCAAGATCAATTTTCCAAATGATTGCTTTTTTTATAAATAAAATAATAAAATAATTTAGAAGAATCTGGGACGGAGTTTTTAATTAAAATAATAAATATGAATAGATAAAAAAAATAATTTTTTTTTATTTTAATATTTTTATATAAATTTAATATTTTTTAGTATTAAAAATTTTTGTTTTTGTATTATTTTATTAAATGTGTGGGGTAGGGGGCGTCATACGATTAAATATTTTTAAGGGAGGAGTTGTAACATAAAGTTTGGAAACCACTGGCCTAAAGTAAGACTCATTCTAGAAAATTATACTATGTGTAAAACCCAAAGGCGGATCCAGGGAAGTTTTCAGGGTTTTAATTTTTTTCTGACTAGACGCGAAGTTCGCTGAAGGCCATAGCATTGTTAATTATTTTATTTATTAGGATTGGATAAGGGTTTTTTTTT
>JAKCPI010020870.1:0-39791 GCA_023213315.1 Euborellia annulipes
GGGCTGCAGGAGCAGAAACTGGCAGCCAAATTTTTCTTTAAATATTTTATTCGGCCGACGTTAATAATTTATTTTAAATTAATACGAGGGGCAAACTTTCATTTAAATATAATCACTTATAATATCTATAGTCTAAGAAAATCTAAAAAAGCAAAAAAAAAATGTAATTAATTTGTTTTCCTTGAGGCTATTTATCAAACAGCTTTCCCTTAATTATTTCCCATAAAATAGACGATGAAGTGATCTCCTGAACATAAAATAGGCGATGAAATGCCCTATTGAAGTCATATTTTGTAAGCATATAAAAAATATGATGGGTTAAGAAATCATAATTAAAGGCTTCCCTCTCTTACAAACAAACAAGTCCACATGTAAATAATATTAAAACAACATATAAAAGAAATCCGCCTTTAATTAAAGAGAGGAGGAGATTCCATAATGTTTTGAAATAGAGCTGCCTCAAAGGAGACTGCAACGTTTGAGGCCTCATCTTGATGGCATTTCCATTCAGGAAGTTAGATGGTTCAGAAGACTCATTAAGCCTGGTCCCTAATTTAATTACTCGTTTGCAGACAAAGATTCACAAATAAACCGTATCTATCTTATATTCTACTCGTATATATCCTATTATATATATAAACACCGCAATGTCCGCGGGTCTGTCACACCTTGTTGGAATTTTGCATTGAAGTTTTATACCCTTGAAGAGGACATTAGTAAGAGCCGACATAGAACTACCCCCCCTCCTCCCGAATAAGATTTCTTATACAAATTGTCCAATGCCAACGCACACCGATTAGGCAAAAACGCTCAATGGCAAAACATTTTGTTCAATGATGTCGAATCATGCCCAATTGTGTTTTGCCTCCTCGTTGTGCGTTGACCCATAGAAAAGCATTTAAAAAACAGTTTTAGGCACGATTAGTCAAAAAAGTTTTCTCGAAAAGCGTTTTTGCTCACTCGGTGTGCGTTCAAATTCAAGGGAAATAAAAGAAATTAATTTTTTTTAATCATATAGTCTAGTAAGGGAAAGTAAAAATTAATTTACAAAAATATTTATATATATTATTTAGGCCTTAAGGACTGAAGATGGACAAATAAATTTTGTCCGAAGCGTCTTCTTCGGCATTTGTCATATTTATTTTTTTGCTGCTCCTCTACTTGCTCTTTTTAATTTTTAACTTCTAACTTCTTACCCTAATGAGTCTGAGAGAAAAGCACGGCCTGACTCTTGATATGAAAAAGGGGGAAAAAGGCTGACATAAAGAAAAGGAAGAAACGCTCATGGTCGCCCGCCATTCTCGCCAGTGACCCCCTGAGTGACTCTTCATAATTTCTAAAATCAATAGTAAATTCTCTGCTAATTATACTAAAAAATTTCTTAAATATTATCATACTAATATATAAAGCGCTAGCCACTCTCTTCCGTTTTGTTGCCTGTTCACCACTCTCTCTCTCTCGCTGATTGGTTAGAGTGAGAGCAAGCGGTGTTAGAGAGGGAAATTTAAAACTTTAAAATTTTGCAATTTGCAAAATTTCCAAACAGTGAGCAAGAATAAATTTAATGCATTTGCAATGAAAAAATATGGAGAATAATTGCTCATCTTCTTCTGTCCTCGCCTTATTCCCGCGATGCGGGGTCGGCGGACCACACTTTCTCCCTCCAACCCTATCATGTGTTTTTGCGACCGAAAGAAACGAGGCAGGCCGGCCCGTCGCACAGTCTGACGCCTGTTGAAAGGAGGAAGGAAGAGACAGGCATACAAAGAATGGAAGGACTGCCTGTCCCAGCTCGGGCAGCTCGTGGTCGCCATACACTTACCCACAAGGTGTGGGCCCCTGAGCGAGAGAATAATTGCTCATCACACCTCTTATATTATCCTACATCTTTAATCGAAAGTTCTGTGATATCAAAGCAGATTTTTTTAGATAGGCCCTACTGTTTTAGTATATTTTTCTTTATAATAGTATATCAGCATTCAAAATGTAATTGATGTGCTGATAATCGCATCAGATTTTTTAAAATTATTATCTCCATGTTATATTTTTTAAACTTTTTTTTTTTGAGACATTAATATTTTAAGATTAAACTTTTTTTTTATCGTCACTTATAAAATATTTAATTACTCTTTTATTCATCATTCCCTTATGTTTCTTATAAAGTGATTTCATAAATAAAACGGAAACATGACCATAAATTTTAATTAGGCTCCAGAGTGTGGAGTATACTAACAAAGTCAGACTAGATCTGATTAAAATTAATTTTTTTAATTTGAACTTGCTTATAAATATTTAGATAATATAAGAGACATTTTCCTGTCATATACACCACGAGATTAATAAATAATAAGTTGAAAAAAAAACGTGAACGTAATTGAATACGTCATGTGACCTATTTATTGAATATTTAACGTATAAACAAAACGAAATGAAAAATGTTGAGCTAATGAATTGAGTTAAGCCCTGTCTGCCTGGTGTAGATATGTCTCGAGAGTAGCTGAGTGGCCAAATCCAATCCATTTTAACGATGCTTCACAATTCCCATGGAAATGGAAAGGACATGTCTCTGTCGTCATCCGTTGATGGCATCCTTCAACTCTGGGACATGCAGAGGTCTCATGTTGGATGCCAACATGTTATTAGACAAAGCCAAATAAGCACATAGTTTCCTAAGTTCTATAACGTATTTCAGACACCCATTCTAATTTAATGATTTTATAAGGAATAAGAATGCTATTATATCTAAGCACCTATCAACTGAATAGAACATTTATTCTAATGACAGACAATAATTAATATTTTAATTCAATATAATTTGCTAGATTAATTTGTATTTGATTGTGACTACCGTCCGCTAGAATCTTGATTCGAATTAATATCTGACCCACACAGCCAAAAAATTTACCAAAGAAATTTCAACCTAAAGAAAACTGTCGAAAATCCAGAAGAGTTTTTTGAATAAATGATCTTCGCAAAGTAGCTCGGGCATTATACTAAATAAATATTCATGAAGGAGCCAGCCACTGTTGGAGCCTGTATGCAACGAAACATATATTTAGAGACTTGTTCTAGTCTGTTTCATAAGATATGATAGTAAATATCAATATACCGAGATCTATATTTATTTACAGTATGCAACAGATTGCGACAGCATCGAGTAGAGTTGTCCAGAGTAATTTTCATTTGAATTACAAAATATATAATGATATTCTATTTATTGAAATATAAAATTTAAATATGAGAGAGACTTTATCAATGAACTCTCACAATGGTCAATGGGAGATGACAAACTGAAAATTTACATATCATATTACATATTAATAGGCAACTAACATATCATCGAAATACTACATAAACCTTTAATTCATTTCATAGTATAAAATTTATATACGCAGGCACAATTTGTGAGTACGTGGATAGTGATTATGAGTTACCCGAGTTTTTCTTTTTATTCTTCCTTTATGTCAGTCTTTTTCTTCTTTATTAAGTATTGAGTAAATTGTAATGCTCTTTCATCCTTTCTTATGACTAGGTTTCGATTTTTACTTTCTCTTACCCTATATATGAAATATATAGAGAGAAAGTACGGTATTCGATTCATGTCAAAAATTCGATGTCGAGATTTTGATGGATCTTCACGTTTTAAGGCCCCCTGAATCCAAAAATAGTGGTTTTCGCGACATGGTCTCTGTTTCTGTGAACAAAATATCTCAGGAACTAAAAGAGCTACAAGTTTGAAATTTTATATTTAAGTTAGGCACCCTCCCAATGGTTGAAAATAAACTTTTGAACAAAATCGGCCAAAAAGTACTAGAACTTTACTGATGTACTTTTTCAGTTTTTTTCGATTTTCTCAAAATTAGCTCCAACGATTTTGTTTAAAATTCATAAATGAACTATTTTTTAGATGCTCTTTAAAAAGTATATCAGTGAAATTTTTCGTGGAAATCGTTTGAAATACACTTTACTGATGTGGAAGCGTTCGTAGCTGTTTATTTTATACTCAGTATTTCATGTTCTAGGATCTCAGGACCTATCCTGACTAAATCCCTCCCCACCCTAGTTTGCATATAAATTAATATTTAGGACCGTTAATAAATATTTTATGAATTTTACAGCATATCATATTTTACATATTCAAATAATTTTTGTCCCAGTTTTCGAGAAGTTAAGAAATATGGGAAGAAAATTGCTTAAAAGAATAGGAAACCAATTTGTAAAGTTTTTTTAGCCTCTCATTTTCATCTCCCCATCCTCACCAAGAAATTTAAAAATCTTCTAAATATAAGCTTTTTTTTTTTTTTAATAAAAACATTCACACTTTTTTTCTCATTCGCACTCACACTCGCACACACATTCACACAGTCTTTTCGGCAACTTAGGCCATTTAAGACTTTGACGATAACCGTTGTAAGTATAATATATATATTGTGGGGTCAGGCATTTCTATTTAAGCCATCTGGTATCCAAATGGCTTAAATAAAATCATCGGACCTCCTGGGTCCGAACCCGCGACGTTTGGAATAGGAGGTAGGCACGCTACCTACTATGCAACACCCGGGAGCAAATATAAGCTTATGTTTGAAAAACATTTAAGTGTCAAAAAAAGAAAAAAAATTATTTACTTTTTCAAATAAAATATTGTAGCTACTTAATAACTTCCTGTAGTCTCTTTCGACCCAAAAAGACAATTTCATTTCTTTTGGCATCTAAGTCATCTAAGGCCATTTTCCTATTTTCGTAAATTAATTGGTAAAGTTTTGAAAGTTAAAATTAATTTTAACAGACAACCTAAGTAGATATAATGTAGAGAACTTTGAAAAGTCATTGGGTCTACCGAGTAATACATTTGAAGTGAATGAAATTGTTGCTTATTTCTTCTGTGGGCTCCTTAAGTGTGTTTACTGTAAATTTTCAGCTATTAAAGACTAGCTAGATATTATGGGAATTTTCCTCATTTTTAGAATCATATCGTTCAGAATCCTACTTATGACAACCCCCCCCCCCCTTCATATGAATAATAATTATAAAAGACAACATTAATAAAAAAAAAAAATTAAAAGATATTTTAAGATCGTAATACACTTTATTAAAAAGAAAATCTAGTGTACTGGTCGCACAGCTCGAAACTTTCTTTTTTCTTCGGTTTGAAAGTTGTGTTCTATACTTGTTACAGCAGATTTTTTGTGTCGATATGTAGAGGAAGGGGTGCAAATATGGAAACCATGTTTTATTTTTTGTTATATCTAGTTTGTTTTCCAATGGAATATTTTTCTAAATTCTAGGAATATCTTCTAAAATATGTTATAAACAATAACTATTTTTGGTTTTATGCGAAACAATATGTTTACATTGTAATAATAATGGTTAATTAAAAATTACTTTTTGTCAGAGGTAATGTAAAAACATTGCTTTTCTGGTTAAAAACACTTCCAAAAAATTAAAAATCAGGACATGTCTTTATTATACATTGCAAAAAAAACACTAAGGATAAAATGTTGAATATTTTCAATATAATGAATGCTCACTTGCAAAAGTCATTGTCCCAGCCAGCGAACAAAGTATGGCACCAAGACTCACAAAGCAAGCATTTAATACAAAGTTCTCCTGAATATCATTTGAAAAAGCTTCACAAAAAATGCATAGAGGTCATCCTCTTATGCTGGAATTTCACCCACAAGGGTTGTGTTTCCACATTACCCAGGATCGCCATGTTGAACTGAGGTTAAAATTACTCTTCCTTTTGTAAGCAAGGAATTTATTTGATTGCACCAGATTTTAGCGTATTTTTTGCTTAAAAATAACTGTTTAAGCTCTAAGAAATAGGAGGGTAGAATAAGTGATTAAAATATTTTTTTTTTAAATCTTATCTCAAACGTTTAAAAAATCCAAAAACATTCTAACAACTATTTAACCGACATTAAAGCACGAGGTGACTGTCAGGGTCCCTACAGGTTTATTAAAGAAACACTGTAAGAACTTAATGCGATCACCTCTAAATTACCATATATATATATATGGTATATAAGTAAGAGAAAGAAAAAAGTATATTTTTTCAATCTTTGCTTATTTCATTAAATAAAATGTTTTCGTTCCTCTTCTCTCTCTCTTTATATCCTCTCGATATTTATTATTCATAGAAACGAAACGATTTTTCACCAAATTTTAATGGAGATAGAGTAGAATTGTTTTTTACTTAAATTGTTTGTTGGAAATCGGATTGCACACTATAATTGCATTGCTTAAATCTTCATAGGGAGCCTAACACGATCTCTCCATTAAATTGATCGCCTAAGTCACTTAGCCAGTCTCTGATCCGATTCGTGATTTTTTCATAGCATTTCGTCTTTTATTTATCTTTTAAGAAATAATGTTAGAGAAGAAAAAGTTTAAATTAAATTAAAACATTCAATTAAATAGAATACTATATTATTTTCACCATTATATAATAGGCCTTTTAAAATTTTTACTTTCTCTTGCCTATACTGTATATACCTGGTATATATGTTAATATAGAGGAAGAGAGGGTAAAATGGAATACCAGCAAATCTCGGCCCCCTTAGGTGCTGCAATTTATCGGATGCTTGTCAAACGTCCACCAGAGTAGAGTCCTCGCCTTTGAGTGGTAGTTGTCGCTATCCCGCTAAAGCAGTTGGTTTCGGAGGAAGAATTATTTTTTTGAACCAACTCATTATTTTCGAGGTCAGAGTTTGTGAAACTCTAAGTATTTATGCTTCTTCTGTCCTCGCCTTATTCCCGTTATGCGGGGTCGGCGGACCTCACTATTTCCCTCCAGCCCTTTCATGGGTTTTCGCAACCGAGAAGGATAGAACAGGCCGGCCCATCACACGGTCTGACGCCTGCTGAAAAGAGGAAGGAAGAGACAGACATAGAAAGAACAGAAAGACTGTCTGTCCCAGTTCGAGCAGCTCGTGGTCGCCATCCACGTACCCACAAGATGTGGACCCCTGTGTGTACTCTGTGTATTATAATGACTGATTTGGTAAAAAGCTGTTGTAAATACCTATAGGGGAGTTGAATTTGTTAATGGAGTGGTTCTCACAAACTAACGTTAAATCCTCACGAGATCCAAAAATAATACCGATTAAAGACGATTATTAATTTAGATAAATTCTCAAGCCACACCATATGTCGAACCAGACTTTTCAAACAAGTGGCTCAGTATTTCCACATATCGACGCATAAAAGTTCTATCAACAAACTTGCGTCTTCCCCCAACTTGCCCCTTATATGGTACTTTTATTGTTATTTTTGTGACAAAAATCAGCATGTAAACACTCAATTTGTCAGTCACTTAGTAAGTACTATTTTGAAAATTTATTAATAATTATTTCAACAATATACTGAATTTGCTTTCTTTTCATTGTTATATTTAATATATAAAAGAAAAAAAATATTCCAAATCAATAAGCAGATTTTTTGTTTTTTATATCAAAAACATCAGTTCTGGAAGTTTTTCAACCGTAAAGCTAAGAGGCTGATGAGCTTATACCGGGTGGGCCAATAGTGCGTGGACGGAAGATTGTGGGCTTATTAACGGACATTTTTAAAATTTGTTGATCGCACCTAATGTGGGGCCTTTAGGGCTACAAATTAAAAATATTTTTGTTGCAATTGCACCTCATATACAGGGTGGTCCATATCAAAGTTATGTTTTTTTAAATGGAACGCCCTGTATATTATTGCATATTTAGATTATACGGTCAATTTTAGTATGACTTTATGTCATGCAATGTATTCTAAATCAAACCGTTTAGTCGCAAATAGGGCTTTAGTGAAAAAACTGCTGTCTGAATAAAATTGAATATCTCGCGAACCATAAAACTTAGGGGACTGTTCTTTTGTGAGGTTACTAACCATGAAATGTATTAATGTAGGCCAGATGGGTAACCCGGAATTATTCTTGTGTTGGGAGATATGGCCATGCCAATTTGGAAAATTTCAAAACATGGATAACTTTATTTTTTCAAATGGAACATGCTACTTTTTTTATGCCATGGGACGTGAAATTTAATTATCTTTCAGATGATATAAGGTTGTCTATATCTATCTTTGGTAGTTTTCTTTTTATTCCAAAATATCTGATAACGAAAAAAAAAATATTTATTATAGACAAAATAATTGAAAAAAAAATTCAAACGCAAAACAAAATCGTAATAAATGTACAAATTATGCTAAATATACGAAAATGTCTTTAAATTTCCCTTAAAATCATTTATTTGAACTTCTCAAAGAAGTCCCGCTTGCTCAAATTCGGGTTATGATTTGTCACCAAGATGGCGCACCTCCTAACCTGAACATAACCCTAATTTCTTTTTTCGAGAAGTTCAAATAAATGATTTTAAAGGAAATTAAAAGACATTTTCGAATATTTAGCATATTTTTTCCATTTATTACAATTTTGTTTTGCGTTTGGATTTTTTTTTCAATTATTTTGTCTATAATAAATATTTTTTTTTTTCGTTATCAGATATTTTGGAATAAAAAGAAAACTACCAAAGATAGATATAGACAACCATATATCATCTGAAAGATAATTAAATTTCACGTCCCATGGCATAAAAAAAAGTAGCATGTTCCATTTGAAAAAATAAAGTTATCCATGTTTGAAATTTTCCAAATTGGCATGGCCATATCTCCCAACACAAGAATAATTCCGGGTTACCCATCTGGCCTACATTAGTACATTTCATGGTTAGTAACCTCACAAAAGAACAGTCCCCTAAGTTTTATGGTTCGCGAGATATTCAATTTTATTCAGACAGCAGTTTTTTCACTAAAGCCCTATTTGCGACTAAACGGTTTGTTTTAGAATACATTGCATGACATAAAGTCCTACTAAAATTGACCGTATAATCTAAATATGCAATAATATACAGGGCGTTCCATTTAAAAAAACATAACTTTGATATGGACCACCCTGTATATGAGGTGCAATTGCAACAAAAATATTTTTAATTTGTAGCCCTAAAGGCCCCACATTATGTGCGATCAACAAATTTTAAAAATGTCCGTTAATAAGCCCACAATCTTCCGTCCACGCACTATTGGGCCACCCGGTATATTAATTAGGGTCCGACCGAAACAAGATTTTCAGCCGAAACCGAATATTCGGCCTCAACCTTAGTTTCGGCCGAAACCGTAACCGAAACCGAAACTTGTATTTCCTATAAAAAAATTAATTTTTTTTTTTTTTTTGAATTTTTTTTCCCCTCCGTGAAAATTATTTTACTTTTTTTTTTAGGGAGACAAAAATTTTTTCTCCTTCAAGTGCAAATCATTTGACCTTTTTTTTTTAAGACTCAAGTTTCGGCCAGCCGAAAGTTTCGGCTACTTTTTGGCCGAACCGAAACTACGGCCGAAACCATGATTTTTGGCCGAAACTGGCCGAAACCGAATATTCGGTCGGTTCCTAATATTAATACAAAAAAAAAAATCTGAATGTTACTATATGGATATAATATAATAATTAACTCATTGTCGATCAAAATCATTACAAACAATTGAAATCAAAGTTACAAATTGTGGATTTCAAAATTGACTCCAAAGTTAACTCATTTTTGTAGAATGACCCAAGTAGAGGCTATGTCATTATTTTTTTATATTTTAAAAAATAATAAAGCAAAAAATTTTAACTCCCGCCGTCATTTCATATCTTAACAAAATTAATTTTTTTCTCATATCAAGGTTTATATTTATTTTTATCTTCCTTGACATTTTTCACTATCATCCTCTCTCACTCTCCGAGAGAGATATATTTCAGTTTAGTGTCATATTAATTATGCTTTTCATTATCATTTTATATCCAAGTTAACTAGGATAAATAAAATAAAAAGCTTTTCTCTTTAGGGGTAGCATTTAGTCTAGGTGGCTGATTTTCTAAATGGCTTGGAATTCTCATGCTTTCAACCCCTAATTTAATCTTCGATTCAAATAAGGGCCGAATAATGCACAACAAAATCTCATTAGAGAATCCATTATTTAGGAGCAATGATTAATAAAGTGTGTGAGTGGGGGAAGTCAAAAGGGACAAACAGGACGAGGACATAGGGTGTTTCAATCCTTGTTTTAAGGGTAAAAACTTAAGAGAACTAACGGTGGGGATGGAAGTCATTCATCAAAGCCACAAAAGCGTTTTAAATCTCAAAAGCAAGTAAATGGGTCCGACCAAGTGCTGGTGTAAAGAGCCCTTTGCTTGATTTCGAATAAAAAAAAAAAGAATCTAATTTCAAATAAAAAGTGAATTTAAATGAATTTCTTTCTTTTAATGAAACTCTTCAATTTTAATTGTTTAACCAAGACTGAGCAATTTAAAATTATTCTCGGAAGGGAATATTTTCTTATAAGATTAATTTCGTGAAAATAAGATAACAAAAAATAGGAACAACGAAAATGTAAGCTATATTATTCATTTTCCCTTGAGGCCAGCAGTTTTCAACCTTTTGTGACTTGCCTATCCCTCTTATCAAATTGTACCACTTTTATTTACTTTATGTTTCTTTTATTGTGTGATTTTATTCTCCACTCATTGCTTTTTTATTTCACATTTCCCAAAATATTACTTTAAAATATACCCAAGATCATCAGATTTTCAACAAACAAGTTATAGATTCGATAATGCTATTCAATTTTTGAAGATTAAATCAATATTTCATATACCTACATTTTCCATTTTCATTGCATCCTTATGGAAAATTTTTAAAATTTCTCTTACATTATTATCAACATTTTAAACTTCTCAAACAAAAAAATCTGGTGTGACTGGCGCACAGCACACAACTTTCTCTTACCTTCGGTAATCGAAAGTTGTGCACTGTGCTTGTCACACCAGATTTTTTGTGTCGACATGTATTTAGTTTCCGACAGTATGGTACATTCGATTTTCAAGATGTAAAATTTATAAGTATGGCAAAATGTTTATATTTTGTTACCATGGCAACCATTTCTCCTATCTTTTCTATGGAGTACAAGAGTAAAGTGGTCTTCAGAAGATTTCAATCACAAAATGAGAATATACATTTTAAAGAGAATCTAAAAAATAATTGATTTTTGAATTTTAAAAAAAATCGTTGGAGCAAATTTTGAGAAAATCGAAAAAAACTGAAAAAGTGAATCAGTAAAGTACTAGTACTTTTTGGTCGATTTTGTTCAAAAGCTTCGTGTCACGTCCCATGGGGGTGCCTAGCTTAAATATAAAATTTCAACTTCCTAGGTCTTTTCGTTCTTGAGATATCTTGTTCACAGACACACAGACAGACAGACACACAGACAGACAGACACACAGACACACAGACAGACAGACCATGTCGCGAAAACCACTTTTTTGGATTCAGGAGACCTCAAAACGTGAAGATCCATCAAAATCTCGACATCGAATTTTTGACATGAATCCAATACTTTCTCTCTATATATATATTACATATATACATAGGTAAGAGAAAGTAAAATGTATTCTTAAATCACTTTTACAGTAACATGACAAGGTGTTTAATTATATAGGGTAGGGCATAAATATTTAGACGATTTAAGAAGTTCAAAAAAGTAATTCATTTTATTGTTTACATAATAAATAAAAAATTACATGATTGGAAAGTCCATCAAAAAGTCTTCTGAATGCAAAACTCTGCACGTCGATTGAAACAATCAAAAGTATTTGTTTGCATTTCTAATGGGATCTGTTGATAAGCAGTCGTGATTGATTCCTTTAAATGTTTTATGCTGTGAGCTACACTTTATATTTTCAATGTCCCCATAAGAAAAAGTCGTATGCCGACAAGTCAGCTCGCAACATCTTGTTGAAACCACAACGAGCTAAAGTTAGCGTTTCGTTGTCGAAGCATTGGTATATCGGTCTTTTTCTTATGGGGACATTTAAGGCCTAAAGTGTTCGACACAAAACCTCACAACATAGAAGATTTAAAGGAATCAATCACAACTGCTAATCAACAGATTCCATTAGAAATACTGACGAATACTTTTGATTCTTTCAAACGACGTGCAGAGATTTGCATTCAGAAGAATGGAGCCCATCTCAGGGATGTTATTTTTAAACAATAGCACTCACATAAAAAGCTTTTTGATGGACTTCCCAATCATGTAACTTTTATTATGCAAACAATAAAATAAATTACTTTTTTGACTGTTTAAATCGTCTAAATATTTATGCCTCACCCTCTATATTTAAATTAAATTAAACTTTATGTTTTGGTAAAGTAATTTTTATTATAGCGAGTTTTATATTCGGAGACAACACCTTCCCATGATCGAGATGTTAAAATTGATAACCTTAAGAGTCAAGAGCAGTGGCGGATTAATGCAATTTTGTCGGGGGGGCGGTTTTTTTTTTTTTTTTTTTTTTTTTATTTAAGGACTTTGTGGGCATCTATGGCCATTTAGACCCCTTTCCTATTTATTTACATTGATTAGTAACAAATTCAATTGAAATTAAAGCCCGGAAATCATAATTTCTTTAGATTACTAGTTTTTATAACATTGTGAATTTCTTCTCGGGGGGGGGGGCGATCGCCCCCTCGCCCCCCCCCCCCTTTAATCCGCCCCTGGTCAAGAGGTGGGTTCGGATCCCAGACAGTCCGTCGAAATGTTTATTTAAATCATTTGGATACCAAAATATTTAAATAAAATAAAATAAAAATCTGGCGTGACTGGTCGCACAGCACTCAATTCAACAAATCAACTTTCTCTTATACTTCGACAAGAGAAAGTTGTGTTCTGTGCCTATCATACCAGATTTTTTGTGTCGCCATACTATATATTTAGTTTCCAACAGTACGGTACATTCGAATTTCAAGATGGAAAATATTTATATTTTGTTACCATAGCAACCATTTCTCCTATCTTTTCTATGAAATACAAGAGTAAAGTGGTCTTCAGAAGATGTTATGAGCACCTAAGCTACCTATCCTGGTTCTTGAGGTGCACCTGTTAGCCGGGATAAAGAGGGGGGGGTTTATCCAGGAACAGGAATTTGTTTAATCCTACGGAAACGAACTGAAGAAAGAGGAAATTTAAAAGGATCTGCTTCTTTGTTTGAATAAAAATACAAGATTAAGTAAATAAAAATGAAAAAATAGTTTTAATACAACTCCATCAAATCTAAAATATAGATATATTTTTTATAAATTGTTATAAAATTTGAAATCGAGATTTATATTGAGGTTGTATTGGCCAAAATTTTTTATATATATTTTTGTTTTAAAATAATATTTTTTTTAATATGTTTAGATTTGTGGTAAATGTAATTGTAAAAAATCTGTGGATTATTTAAAAGTTTGTGATCACTTTTTTTTTTTATGGATGGTTGGGTGTACTCATCTGGGTCCGGAAGGTGTGTCGGTGTCAGAGCGCCAGTCAGTTAGATTTGGTTGTTGTTTCATGGATGTTTCGATGATATCCCGTCTTCGTTTCAGGAACATCGGGTTTCATGTGGTTGTAATGGCACATATTAGGAACTCGGGTCTCTTTCTCTTCTCTCTTCTTTTCGAATTCTCTCTTGAACGGCCTCTCTTCGAATGCTAGCTTGGACTGCCTCTTTTCGAATCTTAGCTTCCACTGCCGATGCCAAAAATGAACTGAACTGTCTTGCCCTTCACTGACTTCTAGCTTCCACTTCCTCCCTTCGAATCATAGCTTCGAATGAATCTCCAGCCACCAGCGACGACTGACCACCGACCACCCTGCACTCTACCCATGACGTCATAGCCCTCTTGAGCGCACCCTCTTGGCGAATGTCTGGCAATTTAAATTTTGTGCACTTTTTTAAAAATTTGTCAATTGGTTTTATTTATTTTATTTTATTTATGAGCACACATGTGCTTATATTATCACAATGTCAAGAACAAAATGAGAATATACATTTTAAAGAGCATCTAAAAAATAATTGATTTTTGAATTTTAATCAAAATCGTTGGAGAGACTTTTGAGAAAACCACGTTTTTGGATTCAGGGGACCTCAAAACATATATATTCATCAAAATCTCGACATGGTATTTTTGAATCAAAAACTCTCTCTCTCTCTCTCTCTCTCTCTCTCTCTCTCTCTCTCTCTATATATATATATATATATATATATATATATTAACATATATAGAGGTAAGAGAAAGTAAAAATAAGTTCAAAATTAAGTGCATTTATTTCAACCTCAACATTTTATTTATTACTTTCTCTTACCTATGTATATATGTAATATATATATAGAGAGAAAGTATTGGTTTCATGTCAAAAATTCGATGTCGAGATTTTGATGGATCTTCACGTTTTGAGGTCCCCTGAATCCAAAAAGTGGTTTTCGCGACATGGTCTGTCGTGTGTGTGTGTGTGTGTGTGTGTGTGTGTGTGTGTGTCTGTGTTCACTTTTAAGCATGAAGGAATTGAGCTATGAGGCTGAAATTTTATATATAAGTTAAACACCCCCCGGGACCGGAAAAATAAGCTTTTAATCAAAATCGGCCAAAGAGTACTAGTACTTTACTGATGTACTTTTTCAGTTTTTTTCGATTTTCTCAAAATTCGCTCTAACGATTTTGATTAAAATTCAAAAATCAATTATTTTTTAGATGCTCTTTCAAATGTATATTCTCGTTTTGCCCTCAAAATTGTTTGAAGCACACTTTACTCTTGTGCTTCATAGGAAAGATAGGAGAAATGGTTGCCATGGTAACAAAATATAAATATTTTCCCATGTTTATCAATTTGACATCTGAATTCAATTATTCCCTACTGCCGGGAACTAAATACATGTCGACACAAAAAATCTGGTGTGACAAGCACAGTACAGAACTTTCGATTACCGAAGGTAAGTTTATCAATTTGACATCTGAATTCAATTATTCCCTACTGCCGGGAACTAAATACATGTCGACACAAAAAATCTGGTGTGACAAGCACAGTACAGAACTTTCGATTACCGAAGGTAAGAGAAAGTTGTGTGCTGTGCGCCAGTCACACCAGATTTTTTTAATTTAATTTTTAGTTATCTGCTAAACATGGGGAGCCCGGCGTTTTATCCACATTATAATACTTGTCATACTGTAATTCAATTTCATTTCCCAAAACATTGTGCTTCATTTATCAATAATTTTTATTTAAATTGAATAACATGTCAAACGTCAGAATCCATCATGTAAATCATATGGCCTACTAATAAAAATTACAATTTTGTAACTTTCGTTCGCAAAATTAATTAAACTAATATCTTTCGTTCTTCTAAAAAAAAAAAAAAAAAAAAAAAAAAACAATACATCATTGAATAAGTAGAACTATTAGAACTATGTTATTTAATTTAATATAATAATATTTTAATCGAATTTGATAAATGAAAGAGAAAAATGTTATTTCTAAGCCTCTTCATTCTATGGGATAATTATAAATTTCCATAAACGAATCTAAGTTGCCTTAGGGGAAAAAATCATTTTATATCTAAAAATAAAATTCAATTCAATAACATAATAATAAAAAAATCTGCATATATTAATGTTTTTTTTTTTTTTTTCATTTAGATTAAAAACCGGATTATTTATTTATTCTTTTTTTTTATATTAGATTTCGGCTTATTTATACTTTTAAAACATAAAAATTGCAATTTTTAATGATTAAAAAAAAAAAAAAAAAAAAAAAAAATTGATCAATCATGACCCCGTTATGAAAAAAACAAACAACAAAATACTTATTTAAATTTGGATCATTATGCGAATCGCCAAACTTTAGTCTTTTCGGCATAGAAAAAAAAAAAAAAAAAAAAACTTAGATAAAATTCAATAAAATCTCGAAAAAGCAAAAAAATTTTCACCTGTATAATAATGATTGATATATGAGTATTTCTAATTTAGGAAATGCATTCGTATTCATTTTTTTGGATGAAAAGAACATGAATTAGAATCAGGATTGGTAAATGCCCTGAGGAAGCTTTTGACAGGCCAAGGGTTTCACCGGAATGATTTATTGAGCATTTCAGAGACGTTGACGAGGCATCATCGTCATCAAATGACGGGCCCGGATTTAAGCCTAAGTGAAAACCATCATCATCTAATGGTTGAACGATTTCGTCCAGTGAATATATCAACATTTTTGAAATGTTATCAAAAGCGACGGGTAAACTTGCTCTCCGGCCAAAAAAAAAAAAAAAAAAAACTTATCAGTGTATTATTTCTATATGAATTATTTTAGTAATTTAGCGTTTTTTTTTTATCAGAAGTAAAATTTGATGGGTTAGCTCTTCTTCTTATCAGAATATCTCTTATTATTCTAAAAACGCTGATTATGACTAAATTTGTTTCAAAAGAGTCGGAGATATTTTCTCCATGTCCTTTTTTTCTATCTAAATAAAGTATAATATTTACATTTCTTTTTGAATTGCTTCTCTGAATTTTTGTTTATTTATTAAAATGATATTTTATCAGAAAATAAGAAGAATATTAAATTATATTTATATCTAATGTATGATTTCATTTTCCATTTAATAACATTTCTCTTGCTTCTACAAATATTATTACACGAATATACGAGCGATCCTCGTTTTGAAGATAATTCCTATTTTATACATGCTATTATTATTAATTTACAACTTTGTTACTGTATCTTTTCTCAAATGTTAGAGAAAGATCTGATTTTTTTTTTGAAAATCTTAAATGCAACAATAAGAATATATTTTTCAGAAAAGAAAATTTTTTTCATATAGCTATATATTTTTACTTTCTCTTACCTATGTATATATGTAATATATATATAGAGAGAAAGTATTGGATTCATGTCAAAAATTCGATGTCGAGATTTTGATGGATCTTCACGTTTTGAGGTCCCCTGAATCCAAAAAAGTGGTTTTCGCGACATGGTCTGTCTGTGTGTGTGTGTGTGGGGGGTGTGTGTGTGTTCAATTTTAAGCATGAAGGAATTGAGCTAGGAGGTTGAAATTTTATATTTAAGTTAAACACCCCCCGGGACCGGAAAAATAAGCTTTTAATCAAAATCTGCCAAAGAGTACTAGTACTTAACTGATGTACTTTTTCAGTTTTTTTCGATTTTCTCAAAATTCGCTCTAACGATTTTGATTAAAATTCAAAAATCAATTATTTTTTAGATGCTCTTTAAAATGTATATTCTCATTTTGCGATTGAAATCTTCTGAAGACCACTTTACTCTTGTATTTCATAGGGAAGATAGGAGAAATGGTTGCCATGGTAACAAAATATAAATATTTTCCCACACTTATAAATTTTACATCTGAATTCATATGTTCCGTCTGTCGGGAACTAAATATATTTCGACACGAAAAATCTGGTGTGACAAGCACAGTACACAACTTTCGATTACCGAAGGTAAGAGAAAGTTGTGTGCTGTGTGCCAGTCACACCAGATTTTTTTAAATTTTATTTAAGGTTTTTTTTAGCATCGCTTCTCTATTTATTTCATTGATATTGGTAGCCAATTCAAATGAAATTTTTGTCTCATGAGACTGAATACCAACTCTTGACCCCTAGCACAAGAGGTAGAAATTCTACCATTGAGCCATAATCCAAGGGCCTCATATTGTTATTGTTCAAATCGGTATTTGGGAAACTCCCGATCAAGATGACAGTCTGAATTTACTTTGATATTTTTTTTTTCATTTCTCTTATTATATATAGATCTATATACTTATTTAACAATTATTTATTTCACTTAGCCCAGCGTTTTCCAAACTGTGAGGCGCGGCTCCCTAGGGAGGCGCGGACTTGTCTAAAGGGAGGCGCGAATATTGGCCACCAAGATCAATTTTCCAAATGATTGCTTTTTTTATAAATAAAATAATAAAATAATTTAGAAGAATCTGGGACGGAGTTTTTAATTAAAATAATAAATATGAATAGATAAAAAAATATTTTTATATAAATTTAATATTTTTTAGTATTAAAAATTTTTGTTTTTGTATTATTTTATTAAATGTGTGGGGGAGGGGGCGTCATACGATTAAATATTTTTAAGGGAGGAGTTGTAACATAAAGTTTGGAAACCATTGGCCTAAAGTAAGACTCATTCTAGAAAATTATACTATGTGTAAAACCCAAAGGCGGATGCAGGGAAGTTTTTCAGGGTTTTAATTTTTTTCTGACTAGACGCGAAGTTCGCTGAAGGCCATATCATTGTTAATTATTTTATTTATTAGGTTTGGATAAGGGGTTTTTTTTTTTTTTTTTTAAACATTCACACTTCTTTCTCATTCACACTCACACTCGCACACACATTCACACAGTCTTTTCGGCAACTTAGGCCATATAAGACTTTAAAGATAACCGTTGTAATTAATATATCAATTTGGGGTTCAGGCAGTATAAGGGGTTGAAAAATTGAAAAAAATGTTTTTTAAATTTATTTTAGCTATATCGAATCCAAATAAATAGAAAACATTCAAAAAATAGCGTTGATTATTATTTTGATTAGGGGGGGATGAAGGGTTGTTTATTTAAGAAAGGCCTTGGAATATTCCAAATCACTTGTTGACATTCTTTTCCAGTTCTTAATATAGTTAGATTAGAGAAAAAGGTATTTTTTTACTTTTAATAAAAAGGGAATTGTTATTTTCATCAATTTATTCCTATACAAGAGAGAGAGAGTCGAATCTCTCGTTCAGTCGAGTCGAGTGCGTTGCCGGGCTGCAGGCGCTCTCTTATTTAGTTGAGTTTAAAGTGAATCAAAGTGAATAATTAATATAGTGTAACCCACCCTGAGCTCACCGTCAACCAGCACACCCTCTGGAGTGCCTTATTAAAGGTAATTATTATGCATTTTGTCGTTGAAAAAAAAAATGATAGAAACAAATAATTCGACTGCGAAAAACGATTCTTTTGAATAAGAAATTAAATATTTTGTATTTCACTAAGAGTAGAGGATGAATATAAGCTGTTAAAAGGGGGAGGGGGAGTGTAGGTGTCATTGGAAAAAAAAATTAGTTTTTTATTTTTTATCTTTTTTTTTTAAACACTCTCACTTTTTTCTCATTCACACTCAACACACACACATATTCACACAGTCTTTTCGACACTCAGGCCTTTTAAGACTTTATACGATAACCGTTATTAATTAATAATATACATATTGGAGGTCCAGGCATTTCAATTTAAGACATTTGGTATCCATTTCGGATTGCCAGGGGTCCGAACCCTAGATTTTCGGTATAGAAGGTAGGCACGCTACCAACTACACCAAGCCTGAGGGCATTTTTAAATCAAATTTCTTTAATATACTTTTTTACTCAGGGGTGGATTAAGGGTTGAAAATTAAAATAAAATAATTTCAAAATAAAATTAAAATTAAAATAATTTTTTATAAATGTATTCAAATTATTTTGAGAGTAATTTCGAGGTGAAAGCTCGCATTTCCTTAAAGGTGGGGGGGGAGGTATGAAGGCATGAACCAGGGAGGTTAATGCTCCATCCCCTATAATGCACAAATATATTAATGTTTTTTAATACTTTTACTAAAAGATAAGTGCATTCCGTTTGAGTTAAAATTTATATTCAATATTTAGCAAATAGCATAGTAGGGTAGAAACATTTTAATATCATTCTAAAATTTCTTATTACTGGGGCGGAATTAATTTTGAGATTTTCGAAACTCTCATAAACAGATAATAATAACACTGGGTAACTTAGGAACCCATCGAATCCCTTGCAAAATTTTGAAGGGATTTTTTTTCATTAGGTAGAAAAGCAAGATATGATAAGTCCACTTAGAATTTTACTGGGGTGAGTTACCGCATCTTTTTGTATTATAGAACTAATCTCATTTCGGATTGGAATTTTTACTTTCTCTTACCTATATGTATAAGTTAATATACATATATATATAGAGAGAGAAAGTATTGGATTCATGTCAAAAATTCGATGTCGAGACTTTGATGCATATACACGTTTTGAAGTCCCCTCCAAAAAAATGGTTTTCGCAACATGTTCTGTCTGTGTGTCTGTTTGGGTTCAATTTAAAGCATGAAGGAATTGAGCTAGGAGGTTGAAATTTTATATTTAAGTTAGGCACCCCCCCTAGGGCGTGAAAATAAGATTTGAGAAAAATATTTTTCTTCAGGAATGAAAGTCAGAAGAAACAAAGCCAGCATTTTTTCTTTAAAAATATATTTTAACAGCTTACGTTTCGGCTTTGGTCAAAGCCATCCACGGAGCTGTTAGTGGTCATCCAAGACTTTGACCAAGGCCGAAACGTAAGCTGTTAAAATATATTTTTAAAGAAAAAATTCTGGTTGCGTTTTCTTTCATTCCTGATACAAATTCCACCAGCCATAAAATACCCTTATACCAGCGTTTTCCAAACTGTGAGGCGCCGACTAGCCTAAGGGGAGGCGCGAATATTGGCCACCAGGACCAATTTTCCAAATGATTGCTAGTTTTAAATAAGAATAAATGAAAAAAAAAATATTTTTATATAAATTTATATTTTTTAGCATTAAGACTTTTTGTTTTGGTATTATTTTATAAAATGGCGGGGGGGCATCATTAGATTAAATATTTTTAAGGGAGGCGTGGTAACATAAAGTTTGGAAACCACTGACTTAGCCTATCTATCGCCAAGTAGCCTATATATTTTAAACGATAATGAATTAAACTAAATTAAATTTTACATGGACCTCGCCTTGTGAAAGATATTTTCAAGTTATTAGAACAATTTTAGATAATAAAATTGTAAGAACATTTAGTTTTTTTAAATTAAATTTTTACATGAAATATTAATTTATTAATTGAAGATATCTCCATATTTGTGACGTCAACAGAGATAATTATGTTTGTATTTTTTGACATCTCATTAAAATGAAGCTACTCACGGAAAATTAGCTTGATAGTAATAAATTGTAAAAATGGGCCCGGGATCCTGGGCTATAGAGCCAGCTACTGTAAAGAAATGGTGATAAGTGGAATGGCTAATGGGGAAATAGCGACGAATGTTTGAACACCTTATGAATTTTTTTAAATGTTTAGTGATATATCATTGTAATCAGAAAGATCCTTTTTTCTAGCAACAATATGGAGGAAGATTATAATGCGGTCAACATTGTTGGACTTGTTAGATCTACCGATTAAAGGAAGCGAAAAAATAAAAATTTTAACAACTTTGTCCTGACGATGACCTTTACCCGACGTAACGTTAAATCAAAGAACTTTTGTCTTAATTTATTCTTAATTTCTATATCAACAATTTATGCCCAATCGCACCGCACAATTTAAGTATGACTTAAAATTAAGTATCAACAACCTGGCAACGTTGTAAATTTTAGTGATATTCTGGTGATTTATTTTTAATTTAATAATTTTTTCTTTTTAATAATCATAAACTAAATTAAATACATATTGTTTATAAATATTAATTTCAGAAAAATGAGAAAATCAGAAACAAAATATTAATTTTCATGATTTTTGATTAATTAATAGCAATTTTATATATAGGCTACTATATATAAATATTAATAACGATCTGTCACTCTATAACAGTGTTTTTCAATCTGTGGGTCGGGACCCCTAGGGGGTGGCGAAGCCCTACACGGAGGGTAGGCGGCAAAAGGAAAAAGGCAAAGTTCTACACGATAATAAAAACATAATTTCATGGAGAAGGGAAATAGGTACCAAAATAGAGAAAATCATATAACTTACATAGTCTTTTGATTTACAATCTTTTTGTCGGTCATGAACCAAGAGAATCGCCAGAATTTTTCAACCTCTAAATTCAAAAAGATTGAAAAACACAGCTCTACTAATATAAGACTGGAAAATTTCGTTTCAAAATTCCAACGGGAAGTTGGTCAGAGCGTGACAGACGGATGGACCGACAGACCCTCCTCTAATATAATATAGATCATCCTCGAAAATATAGTTCATATTGTTCATGTTTTTTATAAGTAAAATCGAAATCGAATCCAAAAAATGTATTATTATTAGTTAATTAATATTATATTATCAATATTGTTTTTTAGCTTAAGTCATTGCTAAGCCCCCGAAATCGAGGGCTTAAATATTTGGGGGTTAAGTATGAAATTTAACACACTTTCATTGTCATCCGTTGCTAACCACGTTCGTTGCTAAGATAACACGTTCTCTGATTGAAAATAAAATCATGTTTCAAGACCCAAATGGCGTGAATAAAGATGCCAGGACCCCCAATATATATTTATTAATAAATAACAGTATCGTTTAAGTCTTATAATATTAAATCACAAATAAATCAGCAGAATATCACTAAAATTTACAACGTTGCCATGTTGCTGATACTTTATTTTAAGTTATACTTAAATTGTGCGGTGCGATTGGGCATTAATAGTGATATATTGCTATATATATACTCTATAAATATATTATATTTATTTTAATTAAACAAGAATAAATCCAACAGCTTCTTCCTGAATTTATTTAAATAAAAGAAATAGAATAGTCTCTCTTCGACGGAACAAAATATTAGAATTTGTTATTTGATCAGAAAGACTTTGTCCTTAGTAAAATATTTTGCGAGGTCACTCACTGCAATAGAATGCAAAGATAAAAGGCATACAGCGCGGCCTTTGACATGGATGTCCCAAAAGGAGATGAAATTCCAGCTTTTGAAACACCTATGAGAAAAGCCATTTTCCAATGCTTTGAAGATCCCATTGATAGTATATTATGGTTTATTTTAGGAAGAGGTATCGTGAAGTTATTATATTTAAAAGTGAACTAGCCGTTACGCAATTGATAAATATACCATATTTCCGTATATATCAATATTTAATATTTTCATTTTATCTACTTTGCATTGAAAATTTGCGTTTTAATCAAATTATTAATATTAAAGGGAATCGTGAGCTCATCTCCCTATATAATCATTATTGATTTTCATATTATTATAATAAAAATACTATTATTTTAGTTGACTTTAGGTTTAGAGATCATTATTGGTAGATATCTAAATTTTTAAATTAATATAAAATGAATTTCTTTTTAATATTCATATCAATTTATTAATTCTATTTCTTTATTTTCAGAGTGGATGTCTCTACATTACATAGGAACGGCAGTTTCTATCGATGTTGTTCTGGGTTCTGCATCGACCTTTTGCAAAAGTTCTCCGAGGAGTTGGGCTTTACTTACGAACTGGTTCGTGTAGAGGACGGTCGCTGGGGAACATTAGAGGTAATCGAGCTGGTACTCGTACTGGTATCAACTAATTACTAGCGCAATTATCGCATCTCTCGCCTTTGTAGTTCTCTCCCTCTAGCTTTTATTTTATTATTTAAAAAAAAAATTCAAGAGAATTGTAGTATGGCAATTAAACGAGCGTTTACTTAACTAAGTTAGATAAAATGAAATAATTAGAAAAAAAATATTTATTAGAAATTTTTTATTGTTCGTATTTGATGAATATAATAATTAATTTTAGAATTTGATTATATTTTAGTCATTTAAGATCAAATTAATTGATATCCATTTTGTCGCTCAAGAAGGGAGGCGAACATCTCACCCGAGAGAGATTATTACCACTTCAATCATTAGACTATTAAATTTTTTTTGTAAACTCTTTTTCGGCTGCTGGGGCTATTTAGGGGTATAACTTTATTAAATAAATAGTTAAATACATATTATCGATGGCGAGGGACGTTCAACCGCTGATTGCTCGGGGTCACCAATCCCGCGCTTGGCATCACTTAAACTAATTAATTAATGAGAGATGAATTAAAATAATCTAATATCGAAAAGAGCAGCGTAGCAAAAATTTGTCTTGTCTATCTCAATTTTCGTTTTGTTTGTTGAAAGGTAGGAATCCCAAATGACGAGTGAAATCAACATGAAAAGTGCAAATTCATTAATTTACGAATGAATCATCTTTATTTGGAATTTACTAAATAAAAAAAACATTAATTAATAATATACGTAGGCCTATATACTCGATTTATATATTTATATATAAAAAAAAAATAGCAACTAGTGTCGACGAAGACTGATATATGAAATTATTTTTCTAACATTCTTATAGAGCGCTTTGAATTGTCTGCAAATCTATTTCCAATATTTTTTTTTCCCTGGACTTTAGAATAAATTAATTTTATTCGATAACTAGATTTCTAACCACATTTAAAAGAGATCGTGTTGGCCGAAGTACTCTTAAGAATATTTTAAGACGGTTGTGAAAAAGCCCTAATGGGATAAGGTAAAAGCCTTTAAGACTTAAAAGAAAGGAGAATATAAAAAAAAAAGTGTATAAAGACGTGATAAACGGCCTTTAGGTTTTTGTAAATTTCTCTTTATTTTAAGAAAAGAGCCAGTATATTTATCAAAGATACTTTTTATTCACTTTAATTTATATCTTTAAATAAAAAATTAGAGAAACCATGAATAAATATCTTCATGTTAAATTTTTATCTGGCAATTTTTCCCAAGAGATTTTTGACGAAAAAAAAATCATTTAATAAGGAGGACCGCAAAAAAAGCTAGGGTTCATTTCCTAGCTGTTCTCTATAGAATTAAAAAAAAAAATTATTTACATTCATTTATAGGTCATTTAGAATCAAACACAGGTCTGCATGAAAAAAACTGAATGAAATTTTTTGACTGTTTCATATAGTTTTTTATTCGCTGAAACTGGGAAAAATATCTAAAACATTCCATCACGTCCATGCTAATAGATTGATATAAGCCCACTCAGTGTATCTGATAAAAATCGTTGAGAGAAATATAATGGTGCACATACAATTTTGAGAAAGATATACAGTAGGGGAGACTTTGAACATTGCGTTTATAAAAATTGTCGCTCATCTTTTGGGGAATTATTTCTACAGTGAAGTATTAATACAGGATATATCTGTGTCTAGATCCACAACTGCCTTCGCCTTTGCTTAGAGTTCCTAAAAGCATGTGAATGTTTTTGTGTTGTAACTGAACAATTTTTGCTTGATATATTTTATGCTGTAGTTTTTTTTTTTTTTTTTTTTTTCAGTGAGTGTACCGTTTAAAATAGGGAAGTTTTAGTTTCTTTATTTCATACTGAAAAATTTTGTTTCTAACTTTTGAATATGTAAAAACTGCTTATTCATGCAAAATATGTCTCTGGGGCACCTTTGAACATAGTGATTGATGATTGATTAGTTGTTCTGGGGCTTCTCTTTGCACTGCGACCTTCTAGATCAGATCTATTGTGCTCCCCGTTCTAGGAATGGTTCGAATTCGGGTGATGTTTTACCCCTGAATTCCTATGTCCATCCCTCAGGCCCTAAGTGCCTGGAATTGGAGGGGATGTGTACTCCCTTTTGCTCCAGCAGAGACGTTCGACTTTGGTTGAATTTTTTCGGCAAGTTGGGTTCGAACTCGAGTGACATTTTACCTCGTATTACTAAGCCTCAGCTTATCCGATAAGCCACGCTCGCCTCTACCTTTGAACATAACAAAATAATGAAAATTTTATGAAATATCGTTTTTAAAAATTGAATTTTAAATTTATTGTTTTGTTTTTCGTCCAATATTATCCTTTGCAAATTAAAAAATCTGGTGTGACTGGTCGCATAGCAGACAACTTTCTCTTATCTTTGGTAATTGAAAGCTGTGTTCAGCGCTTGTCACGCCAGACTTTTTGTGTCGTTATATTAATATATTTAACAAGACTGTGAGTGTTTTTTATTGATGAGGCCAAACATCCCATGGCCTCCGGGAATCGAACCCAGGATCTCCGCCTTTCTGGAGCATAGGCGTGCTATCCATTGCCCCAGGCCACCGGACCCTATTTAGCTTAATATATTTAGTTTCCAATAGTAGAGTACCTTTGAATTAAAAAATATGAATTTACTCTTACCTTGGGTAATCGAAAGTTGTGTACTGTGCGACCAGCCACACCAGATTTTTTGCTTATAAGCAAAAAAAATATAATCAATTCTACTTTTGGACGAACTAAATTATTTATGATCGTGTCTACTTGCCGACCATTTCTAGGTGCCACCGTTTGAAAACCGCTGGATTATGTTATTATTAAGCTATTATTTTAAATTTTTCTATAAAAATCTGGTGTGACTGGCGCTAATCTGGTGTGACTGGCGCACAGCACACAACTTTCTCTTACCTTCGGTAATCGAAAGTTGTGTACTGTGCTTGTCACACCAGATTTTTTGTGTCGACATGTATTTAGTTTCCGACAGTACGGTTCATTCGATTTTCAAGATGTAAAATTTATAAGTATGGCAAAATATTTATATTTTGATACCATGGCAACCATTTCTCCTATCTTTTCTATGGAGAACAAGAGTAAAGTGGTCTTCAGAAGATTTCAATAACAAAATGAGAATATACATTTTAAAGAGAATCTAAAAAATAATTGATTTTTGAATTAAAAAAAAAAATCGTTGGAGCAAATTTTAAGAAAATCGAAAAAAACTGAAAAAGTGAATCAGTAAAGTGCTAGTACTTTTTGGTCGATTTTGTTCAAAAGCTTCGTGTCACGTCCCATGGGGGTGCCTAACTTAAATATAAAATTTCAACTTCCTAGCTCTTTTCGTTCTTGAGATATTTTGTTCACAGACACACAGAAACACACACACAGACAGACAGACAGACCATGTCGCGAAAACCACTTTTTTGGATTCAGGGGACCTCAAAACGTGAAGATCCATCAAAATCTCGACATCGAATTTTTGACATGAATCCAATACTTTCTCTCTATATATATATTACATATATACATAGGTAAGAGAAAGTAAAAATATATTTTATAAAAAAACGTAAGCGTTTGTATTATGAAAAAAGTACATCGTTCTCTTATCCGGCCTTTATAGTTAAATTTTAAATTTGTTCTTTGTTGCCCGTATTATGTGTGGCTATGTAATCCCATACTAAGAGTGGAATTTTGTTTCTTTTTTTTAGCCGAATGGCAAATGGAATGGGTTGATTGCCGACCTGGTGAACCGCAAGACGGACATGGTGATGACATCACTGATGATCAACTCAGAGAGGGAGGCTGTTGTAGACTTCACTGTGCCTTTTATGGAGACGGGAATCGCCATCCTGGTTGCCAAGAGGACCGGCATTATCTCCCCCACCGCCTTTCTGGGTGAGTACTACGCCAAGTCAATAGTTTATTTCACGAGTCAAAGATTTTATTATCATCATCCGAGTGATGAAGCAGATCAACTCTTGTTCATGGTTGGTCCAATTTTACTTTGATGAAATTTTAATTCGATTTAGAAGAAGATAAACCGAATGAATTTTCGTATCGTAATTACAGAATAAAACAACACGGACTAATTTAATCATAAAAAAAAAAAAAATGAAAATAAACAAATAAAAATAAAATTTGATTAAGATTTATCTCATTAGGTTTTATAAAAACAAATTTTCATATAGGCAACATAATTATAATAATTAGAGACCGGACAAAAAAGCATAAAAAAAATGAAAAAAAAGTGCTTAAAAAAGCATAAAAATCTTGAATAAAAAGTTTTAAATAAGCATAAAAAAAAATGGTTGGTGTTAATTTTTATGTATTTATTTTTGTATATATTTTATTTTATAGATGCTATAGCCCAATGGCGCGTGGCTAAACGGGCGAAATAAAAAAAAAATAAAAAAAAAAATAATAAGCATAAAAATTGAAAAAAGCATCTCATAAGCAATTTTTACTCATTCTAATGGCGGATACAAGTGGGGGGGGGTAAAGGATGTAATTAATTTTAATTTAAAATTTTAAAAATTAAAAAAAATTTATTTGTATATACCTATATTCGGGTAAACAAATACAGAATGCAACTTTAAATTACCGAAAGTGTGAGGCAGTGGCGGATCCAGAGGTGTTTCTCGGGGGGGGGTAATCTGGAGTGACTGATCGCACAGCGGTAATTTAAAGGCGCATTCTGTACTTGTTTGCCAGAATATAAATATAAATCAAATTTTTAAGTATTAATTTTTAAAATTTTACATTAAAAATAGATTTTTTTTTTCGAAAAAAAGTATTTTTTTAAAATCTCAGGGGGAGTAATTACCCCCTTTACCCCCCCCCCCCCCCTTGTACCCGCCCTTGGTGTGAGGCCAGTCCCACCAGATTACCCCCCTGCGAGGGTCCGCCGCAGTAGGGGGTCCAGAGGTCCCAGGGGGCTCGAGTCAGAGTAGGGAAGGCGCGATTTGCGCAGTTGCCGAAGGATTTGCTTTATATTTTGCTGAATAATGTTTGAATTATTTTTAAAAATTGTATAGCCCTCGGGCTTGGTGTAGTTGGTAGAGCGCCTGCCTTGTATACCAAGGGTCGATGATTCGGATCCCATGGAGTCCGATGATTTTATTTAAGCCACTTGGCTTAAATAAGAATGCCTGGACCCCCAATAGATATATTTACAAATAACGAGTATTGTTTAAAGTTTTAAATGGCCTAAGTTGCCAAAAAGACTGTGCGTAGGCCATGGGCGTATATAGAAAATTTTTTTCGGGGGGGGGGGGGGCCTAAACTCAAAAATTTTTCTACGGAATTTTTTTTTAAATAAACTAAATTTTTTCCGCCCCGCCCTGCGAAAATCATTTTACCTTTTTTTTAGAGACACAATATTTTTGCCGTCCCGGGGAACATTTCCCCTTTTGCGGAGCCAAAGGTTTTCCACACGAAAATTTTGCCGCTCCGCAGAACATTTTCCATTTCGAGGTGGCCGAGATCCGCTAATGTCTGTATATCCCCTTATATGTATGTACCATGGGGAACATAAACATTTGCACCCTGAGCAATTTGAAAGACGCCTACTGTTAGGCAGCCCAATTGACTCACCACTACATATGCAGTGTCTGTGTGAATTTACCTGAGGTAGGGTTTGAGGGTCTTTTAGGATAGACCATAAAGCATCCCTTTGGACAATAAATAAATTTTAAATAAAGAATTTGCGTATTTCTCTTCTAGACACCGAAAAAAAACTTAAATTCAATTTTTAGCTTTTAATGTTTGGTTTTGTTTAATTCGTACAGGGGTTGGAGAAAATAAAAAAAAAAAAAACTCAAAATGTGTGTACTTTTTTCAGTATCTCGCTTATATCTCTTAAACTAAGCATATTTTGTGCACTCCCCCATAATAAATTAGAAAGAGTATAAAATTTGGTTGATAAAACGAATTTTCAGACCAAATATTAACCGAGATTCGGCTGATCAAAGTTTCTTTTTTTCATTTCGAGATACTTTGGACTTTTTTCAGTTTTTCGCTTATATCTCGGAAACTAAACATATTTTGTGAATTTTAATACATAACAAAGTTGTAGAGCATTAAATTTGCTAAGATTGGGTTAATAAATCGAATATTTAGACCCAATATTAACCGAGATACGGCCGATTAAAGTTAGACCAAGTTCCTCGGAATGTAAAACAAATAAACATTTGATCGGCCGTAGCTCGGTTAATATTGGCTCTAAATACGCGTTTTAATAACGAAATTTTAGCAAATTTAATGCTCTACAACTTTGTATTGTACTCTGGTGCACAAAATATGCTTAGTTTATTAGATAGAAAAAAAAATAACAAATGAAAAAATCTGGTGTGACTGGCGCACAGCACACAACTTTCTCTTACCTTCGATAATCGAAAGTTGTGTACTGTGCTTGTCACACCAGATTTTTTGTGTCGACATATATTTAGTTCCCGACAGTACGGAACATTTGAATTCAGATGTAAAATTTATAAGTATGGGAAAATATTTATATTTTGTTACCATGGCAACCATTTCTCCTATCTTCCCTATGAAATACAAGAGTAAAGTGGTCTTCAGAAGATTTCAATCGCAAAATGAGAATATACATTTTAAAGAGCATCTAAAAAATAATTGATTTTTGAATTTAAAAAAAAATCGTTGGAGCAAATTTTGAGAAAATTGAAAAAAACTGAAAAAGTACATCAGTAAAGTACTAGTAATCTTTGGCCGATTTTGATTAAAAGCTTATTTTTCCGGTCCCGGGGGTGTTTAAGTTAAATATAGAATTTCAACCTCGTAGCTCAATTCCTTCATTCTTAAAATTGAACACAGACACACACACCCACCCACCCACCCACCCACCCACCCACCCACAGACAGACCATGTCGCGAAAACCACTTTTTTGGATTCAGGGGACCTCAAAACGTGAAGATCCATCAAAATCTCGACATCGAATTTTTTGACATGAATCCAATACTTTCTCTCTATATATATATTACATATATACATAGGTAAGAGAAAGTAATAAATAAATATTGCGTTGAGGATTCTTGCCACATATTTAAAGATTATTATTATATCCTTTGGGAAAAACTATCTTTAAATAAATAAATATTGTCTATATGTTCGGTGTTCATATTATTTTGTCTCATAGGCGTAGCCGGGGGGGGGGGTTCAAACATCCCCCTCCCCATAGGACCCAAGGCATGACTAGATATTTAAGATATATAATACAAATTAAATTTCATATAGGGTAAGAGAAAGTGTAATATTTGATAATTTGCTCTAGCTAAAAAAAAAAATAAAAAAACAAAACGATTTATAAATACCCTAAAAAAAATATTTGAAAAAATTTTCTTAAACCCCCCCCCCCCCCCCTCCATCCAAAATTTCTGGCTACGCCTATGTTAACTTTGATCAAAAAATTTATTTTTCCCTTTATCTTTAGTTTAGGAGAAACGAAAATTTCATATGCAGAAGCTTATATAATATAATTAGAAAAATGTTACCTTTTAAAAATATTTTAATCTGGTTATTAATAAATCCATTCTTGGTAAGAAGACGCATTATGTTCACTTAATAATTGCTATTATTATATAGGAACTATAAATTTAACACACTTAAATAGTATGACTCATTAGTATCCCGTACGTACATTACTTTCTCTTACCCTATATATGAAATATATAGAGAGAGAAAGTATTGTTTTTAATTGCATTGAAACACAAACCCTTAAATATCCCAATTTAAGTATAAGTAGACTTGAGCCACTTTCAAAATGAAAGGCTCATTTTTTTATAAATCGCCTGCTGAGAGTCATAGTTGCAAAGTCCAAAATTCAACAATTCGAGAAAAGGGGTTTGAAAGTTTTATATTGATTGGTTGATGTTGAGACTTTTTGCGCGCATTAGCTCTTGAGGGCATTAGCGCCACCCGCCACGGTTTTGAAGAAGCGAAAAGTTTAGTTAAACATCTTAGATAAATAAATATTACAGCAACATTACAATATTACATATATCATCGTGATATTATAAAATATAAGTCCATCATAACTTATACATTTAAATATCTGGGCAACAAATGAATAAGCCAGAATTAATGGATTTTCAAAGTCTTAAATGGCCTAAGTTGCCGAAAAACTGTGTGAATCTGTGTGTGAATGTGAGTGGGAATGAGAAAAAAGAATGAATGTTTAAAAAAAAAAAAAAATTATATCTGAATTCTAATATACCGGTATCAGCGGAAACTAAAAATATGCCAACACGAAAAATCTGGTATGACAAGCACAGAACACAAATTTTGAGTACCAAAGGTAAGAGAAAGTTGTGTGCTGTGCGATCAGTCACACCAGATTTTTTTTCTTAATAAGAATATTTTAACGCCCGAGATATATTATTATAAAGGTCTATAGATATCGGAGAAATTTTATTAAAAATTGGGATAGTAGGCGTCTTTCAAATGGCTCAGGGTGCAAGTTTCGTTCAAAATTTGAAATAAGTTAATTTTTTTCCAAATAACAAGATGAAATTTAAAAAAAAGTTTAAATATTGAGATAAAAAAAAGGCTACGATATATTGCTGAAAAGAGGTGGTTTATGGTCTATCCTAAAAGACCCTCAAACCCTACCTCAGGTAAATTCACACAGACACTGCATATGTAGTGGTGAGTCAATTGGGCTGCCTAACAGTAGGCGTCTTTCAAATGGCTCAGGGTGCAAATGTTTATGTTCCCCATGGTATATGCATTTGGAAAATTTCGGAGGGGGGCCGGGCTCCCTCGCCCCCCCCCTTATATATGACCCTTGTGTATGCGTGTGTGATTGGGAAAAAATTGTGTATTTTAATAAAAAAAAAAAAAAAATTATAAATATTCGTAAAATAAGTTCAAATAAGCACAAAGGGCAAAAAAAGCATGAAAACTCAAAAAAAGCAAAAAAAGCATAAAAAATGCAATCTCAATACGCTTAGTTTTTCGTAATTCGCCTAGAAATTAAATATCTAATGGCTGCTTATAAAATTCAGCAATAAGCATTTTGCTTAAAATCCGGTCTCTAATAATAATCTATATTATTGCGAGTCCGTCTGTCATGCTTTGTTTGACCTACTTTCCGTTGGAATTTCGAAATGAAATTTTGACCCTTATGAAGAGTCCATTAAAATTTGGGAGGGCTGAAAAATTTTTGAAAATTTAGAGTTTTCCGATTTGAAAGCATTGAGTTCTAGTTTATTTTACAAGTTCCCATCTCTGCTTATAACAAACCAAAATCAATTAATTATAATAATAAAATAATTAAATCTCTAAAATGAAAATCGAAACTCCCCAGGCTAGCCGCGAAGTCCCCCGAAGGAGAGCAGCGCGGCTAGTAATTACTAAAACAATTCACAGGCATTAAAAGCCTTTGGTACTGGATGGCCTAAACAACTAAATAAAACAATTCACAATTATTTAAATTTTTAAAATAAACATTCGAAAGTAATACTATAGATTCTAATTAATTTTGGGAGAGACGTCTTTCAGTTTGGATTAGTGGGGGATGCCCCCCCCCCCCCCCCCTCGGAGGAATTTTAAGTTCTATAAGTGTGAATTATTTTAGTACTAGCCGCGCAGCTCACCTTTGGAGGACTTTGCGGCTAGTCCTGGGTGTTTGACTTTTTGAGAGATTTAATTATTTTATTATTATAATTAATTGACTTTGGTTTTTTATAAGGAGAGGTACAACCAAGAGCGGATTCAGAGGTGTTTCTCGGGGGGGGGGGGTAATCTTTTTTCTTAATTTCGGTATTTTAAAGGCGCATTCTGTACTTGTTTGCCAGAATATAAATACAAATCAAATTTTTATTTTAAAAATTTTACATTAAAAATACATTTTTTTTTCGAAAAAAAAAAGTATTTTTTTCAAATCTCGGGGGGGGGGTAATTACCCTTTTTACCCCCCCCCCCCCCGTATCCGTCCTTGGGTACAACTCGTAAAATAAACTAGAACACATGCTTTCAAATGGGAAAATTTCAAGGAAAACTTCACTTATGACTCACAATTGTCAGATTAAAAAAATTATGACTACCGATACCCATCCTTCTTATTGAGAACACTTACTCAAGGGCAGGATTTTTAGTTGAGGCCACACAGAAAAAAAAATTGGACCCTAATAAAAAAACACAAAGATTTAATTATGAACTATCCTATATTAAAAAAAAAAATGAAAAATTCCTAAGCTCCCGAGACCCCGGGTTCTGCGAATCCTCTTAAAACCGCCGATGCCCCTACTTAGGCTTAAATAAATATAAACAATTTTTGTTAGGGTAACATTATTAACAAGACTGATTTTTTATCATTTTATTTGTACAATTTATCTTTGAAGAGTTTTTCTTTTTTTCCCACCTCGACAATTCTGTCATTTCGGCCAACCTATCATCAAATCTTTGAAGAGTAAAAAGTATTTTTTCAAATTCTTAATTTTCCATGAGAATGAAAAAAGAGAAATCCAAGTATAATAAAAGTAATAGAAAAAAAATCCTGCTCATATTATTTAAGATGGGAATAGACTTGCTTTATTAAATAAAATGAATCCAATACTTTCTCTCTCTATATATAAACATATATAAAGATAAAAGAAAGTAAAAAAGAACTAATATAAAAAGGATTTAAAATAAGTTCTCTTATTTGAAAATATCTTACGATATGAATTTTATAAAGTAAATAATATATTTCTAACTGCTGTATTTTATATATAAATAGTATAGGTGATGAAAGTTTTCGTCCAAGTTGTTTTTCATCCCAAATTTATAATTTCCTTTTTAAGCTTATAGAGGAGGGGGGGGGGAGAGAGAGAGGTAAATATTAATATAAATAATAATTGGTTATTGTGACTATTTTACAATCTCTAAATACTCTTCTATAAGCTAAGAAGTCATAAAATTATTCATAGTTTCTAGATTAATCATTTGAATTTTGTAAATCTTTTAATCTCTTAGCACCTTTTTTTTAATATAACTTACACTAATATTAATTTCGTCAATTTCTGTTTGTTATTATATTATACTTATCTAATCTGTATTTCTCAGAATAGTGGATCTGAAATTTGTCTTGAAAATGTAAATATCACTAAAGCTGGGCAAATGGTGATTAGGTCGAGGCCATTTAAGAAAAACAATAAATAAAATAATTGATTATGAAGATACTGTTTTGGTGAGCGTTAAATAATAATTATTATCAGTATAAACACTAAATAATAATTCAAAGAGGTTATTGCTAAAAAATTTTTTATCTTATATAAAATCTAACAAATTTTAATCAATTAGACAAAATGATTTTCAATAATTTAAATATTTACTTTAATTTCAATAAAAAAAATAACATAAAAACAAAATCTACAGGTGGCCATTAAGCATACAATTAAACAAAATTGAAACATGCAATTAATATTTTCAAACACGTTTTATTATACAATATTTTATTCATAAAATAATTGTTTGTTATAACATAAATATTAAAATTTTATTTGAATAAGTATTTTTTTTCTCTAGTATTACACGGCACAACAATTAGTAAATATTAATTAATAAAGTGAATTCGTATATCGAATGTCCATAGTATTCACTATGGAACAAGAATCGAGACTTCTACCTCTTACTTAAGGACCTAGGAATATTTAAATGGAATATTTTCTTACATACTTTTGGGGGAAGTAGAGTATTGATAAATATTTTGGACTTGAAAAGGATTTTCATAACAAAACTTGCCAATGCCCATGTCCTAAACAAATCGTGGCCCTATTACTATTTTTCAATTTATAAAACCACTTCGTTGACGATTTCTTCCTTTTTTTAATCAAATTACACATAAAATGACTCGTTCACTTGTTTTTTAAAGAAGATTTCATTTTTTAATTTAATTAATTTTCAATTTAAATTTTCCTTCGAAAACTTAACATCGCTTGAGCGACTCACAAGTTAATTTAAAATTTATTAATAATGGTTCAATTATTTAATATAATAACGGAAAATTTTTTTGTTAAGAAAAATATCTATTAATTTTCTTTCATTTTATTAATATTGAAATAATTTTTCGAGTTCTTTCTTGACTCTCATTCTGACTTCAACATTTATTGAAAGTAAGTGTAGTAGACTGATGAGATTTTATTTTTTTTTTTACAGAGCCCTTCGACACGGCCTCATGGATGCTTGTGGGTGTAGTCGCCATCCAAGCAGCCACTTTCACAATTTTCTTATTCGAATGGCTCAGTCCGTCAGGATTCGACATGAGGGTGAGTCAGAAAACATTCAAATTTTACTACTATCCTTACAATAAATAAAAAAAAATATAAAAAATTGAGCAGTTTAGTGATTACAAAAAAAAATTTTTGTTAAGTATTTTTTTGGAGGAGAGGGGAAGGGTGCACTGTTTAAATTATTTGGTGATAATATAAATATTAGATTTAAAAATTATTTTAATTGACTTTATACAAATAATTAAATATTAAACAATGTTATTAAAACATTTAAACAAGAGCGAAAATTATATTACGCATACTAAAGTTGTGAAGTCTACACTAACAAACTCACAGGGACACTTACCTTTTTATTTATTTTATTTGACTATTTGACAGGAAGAAGGCACCGCCTATGACTCCTTCCCTTCCTTCATATTTATGGACTTCATAAAGCGGATGTAGTATAATTGAGAGAATAAAAACTTTACTTTTTTTTCCTTGAAAAGAAATATAAAGAAGCAGGGAAGGAGTCAAAGGCTTTGTCTTCCCTTATGTGATTTTGAATCGGAAAATCTAAGGAACACCTTCTTGTGAAGGGTAGGGGACTTTAGCAAACCCTTCAAATTTACATTGCGGAGATGAAATTTTTTACATGAGCGCAAACTTACAGGGTATATTATTTTATTAAATGTATCAAACTCCAAGCTAAAGGGCAATTTGATTGAGCTGTGTTCGCTCTTCTCAGGGCACAAACGTGCATTTTGTTGCACAGTTGGACAAAACCAGAAGTGTATACCCCCTCCCTCCAAAAAAAAAATTAGCGCACAGTTTCTATGTCAGTTCTTCACGTGTGCGCGAACTGTGCTGCTCTACTCTACGTCTCAATTCGCGATTCTTACTTCCAAAATATGAGACTCAGTTTTTGTGTCTCGCTACTCCACCTGTCTCTCAATGCGCGCCGGGCCTAATATTTTTGTTTAGTTTTTCTAGATAATTACAAGTAATTTAAAAATCAAAATCATAAATATTATTGAATTTATTTAATTTTATTTAACTTTTCTAAAGATGCCATTTGTTTGTTCAAGATCAAGTAAAATAAATGAATATTTGATCTCTAATAGAAAGTAAATCAAGAAATCCTTTTGAAATGTTTAATTTAATAAACTGAAAATTTTATTTTATTTGTCTAATAAAAGGGGTGACAAAGTAGTATGGTATCAAATAAAAATATAAGAATACAATCCATTTATTTTTTGACTATATCAATAAAAAAAAATTTATTTAACTCTTTCCGGCTTCTAGGAACTAAATTATTTTAATAATTTTGAATGCTTATTCTAGACACACATATTTATTTATTGATTTAAATAATTTTGATTGGATTGTTTAGGGTCGAAAATCAAACCCTTGACTTTTTTTATCAATAAAATTTCACTACTAATATTTAACAAGTCGGCTACGGTTGAAAGCCAAAAAATTTGGGATGAGGTTATTGGATATCCGATGTTTTCTCATAAAGTTGGTCAGTAATTTAGCTTTAGAATATACATATATATATATATAATAATTATTTTTTTATCAAAATAATTGAATTAGGTTTGGTTCTACTTCTTTTGTTGCCATACTGTTCTTGTTACTCTCGACAATATAATTCCGGATTTCTTATTTAAAAAAATTTCTTTGATATCTAAATCTAAAGAAGGTTGTTACTAGTTGATGGTAAAAATGGCCGATGGCAATAATTTGTTAGATAAATAAATAAATACTATTTAAAAATGATATTACAAAATAATTTCTTAAATTATTCGGATTTATAAATATAATCTACATTATAAGCATAAAAAAATAAATTGCGTTTCAATCTACAGGGCTGCGTGCCGGAGTACAAGCCCACAGGTTCCGGGTTCGATTCCCGGGTAAGCCGCACCTAAAAGTGCAGCTTAACTTTTATCTCGGCTGCTTGAGCTCATATTCAATTAGTGCCGTTTTGTTTAGTATCAATATTATTAGAAGAATTACTTGTCTTGCTGCTTTTAGAGAGCTCTTGCAAATCAAATTAAAAAAAAATTCATTCCATTGGCCAACTTGTATCTCTCATTAAATGCAACTGATCATCGCAAACCATAGTTTTTTTTTAAATCATGCTATTTAGATTTTAGTGCAAGTTGATCGGCTTAAATAGGCTAGCCTATACTTGTTTTAGAATGACGTGGACTCATTTCTATAGCATGCAGATATCTACGCTTCGCTGTGTCCAATCTTGAAAACAAAATGGCCAATTGTTCTAGGATAGATTTTAATTAAATAAGGGTATTAAGAAACAAAAGATTATGAAAGACATTTTAAAAGAAAAGTGGGGAGAAATGAATTTGAGTCCAATAAATTTATTTTTTAAGCTGAATATTATTGTGTCATCTATCTTTGATAGTAATTTGAAAAAGGTTATTTTCGCGTGAGACAAGTATATAAAATATTTTGCATTTCTTTAATGGGAAATGTTGAAATGATAGAGTTGAAGAAAAATAAATTTTAAATTTATATTTATGTTTACAGTTCTTGATAAAAGTTTCAATTTTTTTCGCTGTGATGATATATATTTTTAAAATTATTCCGTCAGCCAATTGGGCACCAGCGGACATTTTCTCATTTTCCAGTGAAGGGAGTGAGGGGAGGGGGGGCAAAGGGATTTTTTTTGGAAATCAGTCACCACTTGTTATGAGGCAACTCCACGTTCTATGAGCTGATTTTTCTCTGTCCGTCCGTCTGTCTGTCACGCTCTATTTGGGCAACTTTCAGTTCTAAACCAAATTTTATATGCTTAAAAAGGACCTTCCAGGGGTTAATAGAAATTATTTTCGCCCCGACATTCTTTAAACCTTTCGAGTTATTAATTTTTGAAGTTACAATTTCTTCCTTTGGCAGTGGCATACCGGAGGGAGGGTCCGCCCCAGGCCCCGAGTCGACATAGGCCCCCAAATATGAAAATAGTTTATTTTATTTTTCTAAATAATTAAAAATCGATCTAGGTCCCACTTCGGCATAGGCCCTCAAATGTTAGACAATATTAATCGAATCTGATAGATATTTATGTACTTATATAAAAGCTTACATGGATATGTACAAAATATATAAAGATCTAGTGACGCCCCAAACCCCAACTGTGTCAGTACGCTACTGTCCATAGGAAATGAAGATATTAGAAATGAAAAGAAATTGATATATTCTTTGCAATTCTCGCCCGCTAGAACCTAAGCGCTGGACCCGCTGAAGCCGGGCGGCGCGACTAGTTATAGGCCTATTATAATTTATCTTTATCGATTGAACTATTATAATTGTTAAATTTTAACTGAACGAACATTTCTTGAAAATTTCTTAATCTTATTCAGCTATTCTATATTTTTCTAAATAAACTCCTTTTTGAGTATGCCTTTGGTTAAAAAATAATGTCAGTTCTTCTCTAACCCAAATTATCAGGCTTTTTTTTACCTCCTTGATTTAGGCCAATCAGTTTTTCATAATTTTTTCGTTTTATTGTTTTCATTTTTTCTCATTTATTGATATTCGATTTAATTTTCTAAATTCACAAATCACTTCTCATTTTTGACTTCACTCAGGAGCTCACAGCTTGCTAGTGAGTACGTGGATGGCTACCACGAGTTATCAGAGCTAAAGCTGACTTTTTAGTTCTCTCAACGCCACTCTTTCTCCATCCAAGCGTCAAACTGCTTATTCCTCCGCTTGATCAATTGATTTTATCATATCAAATACGTAATAACTTTTCAACTAGATTAAAACTTTTCCTAACTAATAAACAAATTTTAAAAGGAGTAATCTACTTCCATACTAATTGTTAATAAAATGCTACAAATGATGACACAATAAAATTCTTAAAGTTTTTTTATTAGTCTGTGAAACTTTCATTTAAATATACCAAAAATTATTACAAATAGACTTTGTTTTAATAATAGTAATAATAAAAGGCGAAGCAATTTTTATATATTAAATAATTAAAAACAGAAAGCCCTAAAAAATTAACATATCTTTTTCATAAATGGCCGAAAAAGCGCGAGTTGAGAATGAATATTTCTGTCATGCTCTATTCCTGTCTTTATATTCTGGATGTAAAGAGATGAGTTTGCGTGCGGCGAGGTACAGAGCTCTGTATCGCAGCCGTTGCGCGCTTCCCATCAGCAGGTATCACCGACGTCCAATCATCGGTTCTCCCTCTTCCGGACATATTGGCTCGTCTGGGCGGTACTTTTCCAAGCGGCAGTACACGTCGACTCACCTCGAGGATTCACTGCAAGGTATATTGCAACGATTCAATTTATTTAAACTACCCAAATATTAATGTCCACCTGTTTGTAACTTGTTTAAATTATCTACTTCAAATTTGACAC
>JAKCPI010020871.1:0-21379 GCA_023213315.1 Euborellia annulipes
AAATGGAAGAATATTGAGATATATGGATAAATCACTCCGATGATGATATAGAAAGTGTCAAAATTCTTTTATTTGTATACGTTTCAGGGACTAAACATCTTACATCTTCAGGACATAGGTATTAAAAAATTTACTTCAATGGTGGTTCAGTGAATAATCAGACAGTATATTGTAAAATATCCACTCTTCTTTATCCTAAAAACTGTAGGAGAAATTTTGTAACATCTTTGTTCTGGATAAGACAATTAGTCCCCCAAAAAATTTTGAACCTAAAAAGAAATCTGCTTTTTATCTTCAACCTCTAATAAATAAATGACTTTCTTCCATTTCTTTAAAATTTTAATTCGAAAAAATTTTAATCATTGGCTTTTGTAAAAATTCAAAAATTTTAATCTTAAATTTTAAGTTAATATTTTTTGTTATATATCAATTATTTCCAAATCAATGTTTTGAAAAACTATTTGAAGAAAGTGAATGAATTCTGGTTAATTACTCCCTCCAAATTAGGTTAGGTCTCGCTTGTATGTCACAAACATTATCTGTTGGTAATGGGGTAAATAATGCATTATCAACTGATATATGTCCCATATTCAATGATCGATACCAAGAGAATTCGGTGGATTTGTTTTGTGTCAATATCAAAATAATAATATTTTTGTTACTTTTTTTATGACTAAGCCTCTCTTTATTTATATACGGGAATATTGAAAAACAAATTTTTTTAATATATTATAGCCTGCTGTATTATATGAAAATTAATAAAAAAAAAAATAATAATTTTTGATAAAAATACTCATTCAAAATTAAATTTTTTAAATATATTAAATTAAAAATAAATTTAAAATAGCACACGTAGATTATACTAAAAATTTTCCCTGTAGTTATTTCCTATTATTTTATATTGCAATAATTACAGGTATAGTTTTTTTTTTTTTTATTAAAATATTTTATATTGGAAATTCTGTTAACGGGAATATTTAATTTTTTTTTTGAACGAGACATTCATTTAAATTAAAAAAAGGATGATAAGAAATGGCAAAGATTAAACCAAGAAGCCAAAATAAAGTAAAATCTTCTTATTTCTTCCTTTAGATTTCAAATAACTAAAAATTTGAATTTTTTTTTTTTTTGCCAAATTTAAAATTTGTGTTGCCTATACATTATCATGGTAAAAAATTTGGCTCTGAAAAAAATTTAATCAAAGTTTTTTTGTCTATGAAATGGACCAACCAAAATATATTGAATTAGATGATTTTTCTTTTATATATAATAATAAATTATAAATAATGCCTTAGAGTGAAATAATTATGAATGCTAAGATATTAATAATATCCTTACCCAATTGGTAAAATAAGATAAGGAGCTTGTAAAACGATACAGTGGAGGATCCAGAAAATACAATAGGGTGGAGTTTAGAAAATTTTTAAAAAAACATCATTAATAATAAATTATACTGAATCGTCTTATTTTTACTCTTTTCGACATCTTAGGCCATTATACTGTACTTTCAAATAATTCATTACGAATTTGCAATTTTATTTACAAGTTTATGATATTTTATTTATTTATACCAGATTCATTTGGTTTAAATAAATTTTTACTTTCTCTTATCTATATATTTTAATATATGCCTATAAAGAGAAAAAGCATGCATTCGTGTCAACAATTCGATGTCAAGATTGATGGAAATACACATTTTGAGGCCTAGAGATTCCAAAAAAAGTGAATCCCGCAAAATGGTCTCTCTGTTTTTGAGTGTGACCAAAATAAAGCAAGAAAGAAATGGGCAACGAGGTTGAAATTTTATTTATTTATAATAATCGTCAGACGAAAATTTTATATTTAAGTTAGGTACCCATCTACGACGCGAAAATAAGTTTTTAATTAAAATCGGTCAAAGAGTACTTTAATGAAGTACTTATTCAGTTTTTCTCAAAATTCGCTCTAACGATTCTTAAATCAATTACTATATTTTTAAGATGCCCTTTAATATGTTTATCCTGATTTTGCCCCAAAAATAGTTTGAAGCACACTTTAATCTTGTACTTCATAGGCCATGATAACAAAATATAAATAAAAAGGTCAGTCAGGTTTTTTCCCCTTCATCCAAAGAAATATAAATATTTTCCTTTATTTATAAATCTTCTATCTTGTATTCAAATGTAGGCTACCACCGAAACTAAGTGCCCGTTTGCACCATCACATCTTAGATCTTAAGCTCGTCTTACATCTTACAATTGAATTTGAAATCAGAAAATCGGGTCTAGAGATTATTTATTTGTGCCTCTATCGCATAAATAAAAACAATTAAGATATATTTATTTCAAAAAAATATATATTCTATATATAGATAGTTGATTAGGTAAAATGCCACATTTCCCTTTTTAGGTTATGGAAGGCTCAAGGCAGGGCTTAAGATCTAAGATGTTTGGGGTATAAATAGGCCTACTGTATATGTGGACACAAAATCTGGTGTGACAAGTATGGAACACAACTTTCAATTACTGAAAGTAAGGGAAAGTTATGTGCTGTGTCACCCCAGATTTTTAATAAATATTGTTGCCCAACATACTGACAAATAAATATTCGTAAGTTAAAAATTTACTATTACTTTTCTTTTAATTAATTAAATTTATTTGTCAGTATTATTTTATTTTAAACAACCAAAATAATGTTAATAAAAAAAATCATCATCTTATCCTTATTTTATTGGTCTGGTAAAAGGAAAAATTACAAATTTTTATTATAAGATAGCCAAGGTAAAAATTCATCTTGTAGGCCTAGACGTAGATAACAAAGTGCTAGGTTGGGTTCAGCGGATTACTTGCAAATTCACCAAATGTGTACCTTAGTCGGTTTAAATAATTCAAGATTTTAATCTGTATTATTTATCATTATAAAAAAAAAACATTTAACGAAAAATTTCACCAACCAAAATAGGTTTTGCTTAAATAAGAATAAAGGTAAAATTTTAATTAAGGAGGAGTTTAATGGCTCCTTTTTTCTTGCAGTTAGCCCTTCATTTTTCTTCCATTTCAAGCTTCATTTTGAAATGAGAAGTTGAATTATAAAACGCCCACAATATAAATATTTAAATGAAAATTATTTATTTATTTACAAATAAATTTAAAAATTTATAATATAAAAAATTCCCCTAAAAAAACTTTTTTTAGGAGAAAATTATAATATTTTATTCAATGAATATATAACTTATATAAATTCAAAGATTTCTAATATAAAATTGAAATTAATAACTAGAGAGCTTAGAGAATTTTATTAAATATTAATTAAATATTTTACATATTTGAAAGTGTTTTGTAAAAAATAAAAATATTTTTAAAATCGAACTTTTGTAAAAAAAAAAAAATGATTGAAGGATAACATTCAATAATTAACTTTAAAAAATTAATTAATATTTGATTTATAATTATTGGCAATAGTTTAAAAACTTTTTCATTATTTTTTTTTTTTGGGGGTAGAGGGGAAATTTTTTTTTTTACTTTTACCGTTCAATCGTAATAAAATTATTTCAAACAAAAACAATTTCAAACTTATAATAAATTAAAAAATAAATAAAGTCAAATAGTGATATCATTAATATAATTAAATCAATATAAGCTTATATATATATATAATAAATTCGGTTAGGGAATTAATTTATTTCTCATCCTTTTAATTTTTTCGTGAAATTGAATTGAATAATATAAAACTTAAGATTATTATTGAATAAATATTTTATAATGAGAAATAATTAAGTTATAGGCCTATTTGATTGAACATTTTCCAAAAATAGTTTTGAAAATTTATATAACTGAAAATAATATTATTTTATTAAGACAAATCTGAAATATTCTATTAAATATGATGAGAAAAGTTTCAATAATATTATAATTTACTTATTGTTATCTTTGATAATAATTAAAGCAACAATAATAAAGTAATGTAAAGTAAGGTGTTTATGAAAACTATATGAAATTTCTACAGCAATTTTTGGGCTAATTTTTTTTTTTAGATTGTTGCTTGATTGTAGAGATTACTTGTCCAAGAATAAGCAGGTGTAAGGATTTTATAAAAAGAAAAAAAAAACAGTAAAACAATTTTTTTTCTTTTTATAAAAGCCTGCCGAAAAATAATTAAGTTATAGGCCTATTTGATAGAGAATTTTTCTAATATAGATTTGAAAATTTAGGCTTATATAATGGATAATAATATTTTTTTTTTTTAAGTTTTCTTATGCAAATTTGAATTTTCAAAATATTCTATTAAATATGAAAGAGAAATTCTTCGACTAGTAATCTCTACAATCAAGCAACAATCTTATTAATTCTCTTTCGGATCAAAACTAATTTTTTTTTAATATGGAATTATAATATATTTATTCTTATTTCTTTATAATAATTTAAATCCATTTGTTTTTAGTAATAAATTTTTTTAGTTAAATTAAAAAAAGAAGAAGAAAATAACGTGATTTTTACAATAATTGCGAATAATTGACACAAGGGAAATTAATGTATATGTTTATTTCTTAAGAATGTGAATAAATTTAGTAAGAAATCAAACGAAATTTATTTTAGGGCGGATTCTGTGCGCTCAGTTTCCGACGGTCGCTGGCCTCCATTTTGTTTTCCTACCGGATTTTTTTCATTTAATTATAATCAATATTCGTGCTTCTTTTAAATAAAATAAATTTAATATTACAAAAAAATAAGTTTTTTTCAGTTTCTTATTAAAATGAATAGTTGATTTAGAAATTATTATTAAAAGAAGGTATATTAGTGATATCAAATTATTTTAAATAATATTTGAACGATTCTAAAATATAGAATTTGATGAGATAGTAGAATATCCAAATTCTTTTAATTTTAATAATATTAGATTAATAAATAATTTTTGAAATAGATTAACAAATTTGCTAAGAAAAAAATTACAAACAAATTTAGAAGGAAAAGAAGAGGTGAAGTAGAACCAAAGCGAGAATATCCTTAAAAAGTGATTATGGAAAGATTTTTAGAAGAAAACAGAAGGGAAAACCTCTAGGCCTAAGACGTTAGCCACGCGGGAAAAATAACTAAAAATTAGGTAGCCTATAATAAAATTTTGAAATCTTTATGAATGAATCTTTATGAACCAAAATAAAGAAAAATACAGCTGAAAATTCAATTATGAAATCTTTATCGCCAATAAATTATCTTGAGTCTCTGTATGTATTTCTATTTAAAATATCAATTTTGAAAGTATATCTTTTTTTAATCAGTCAAGACGGAAGGCCTAGGAGTATAGCGGCCTTTGAATCTTAGAACATGAGCTTTACCTCTGTTAAAGGAACAGATAATATTTATTTCTGATTTATTTTTACTCTGATTAAATTTTTCCGGAGATGTTTTTTTTTTTTTTTAAATTTTTCCCAAAAAATTAATTACATAAACACTAACATTACTAAAAAATATATGGTACTGTATATAAATAATAATTTTTAAAAATTTCTATTAATATAAAAATTAGGAACCGACCGAATATTCGGTTTCGGTTACGGTTTCGGCCAGTTTCGGCCAAAAATCATGGTTCGGCCGTAGTTTCGGTTTCGGCCAAAAGTGGCCGAACCTTTCGGCGGCCGAAACCAGAGTCTGAAAATGGGATGAGACACGCATGCAAAAAAAAATAAAAAAGGTCAAATAATTTGCTCTTGAGGGAGAAAAATTTTAGTCTCCCTAAAAAAGGTAAATGATTTTCACGGGAGGGAAAAAAATTCAAAAAAAAAAAGTAAAAGGAAAAAATTTTTATAGGAAATACAAGTTTCGGTTTCGGTTACGGTTTCGGCGAAACTAGGGTTGAGGCCGAATATTCGGTTCGGTTTCGGTTTCGGCTGAAAATCTTGTTTCGGTCGGACCCTAATAAAAATATTAAAAATTTTTTAATTTAAATTTATGAATAATAATAATTCCCGAATGCATAACCCTAGATATAAACATAATCATAACTATTCAAGGGCATTGGGTTGCAGGTCCTGATGGAGGGGGGAATAGTTCAATGGTAAATAGCATCTGTCAACAGACCCTCCCTAATAGTTTTTCTATTAGGGTCTCCCACCTGTTTCTGTTACCCTATTATAACTATTATCATAGACATAGTTACAGGTGATTTTGTTACCCTTAGATACATTCCATAGTGGAATTTAAAAAATAACTAAAATAAATTATAAAATTTTCTTTTATTAAGGCTAGGAATACGGTAAATTTTTTACTCAGTTGAACTGAACGATATATAGAAATTTAACATCCTAAAAATTAATCTTTCCATCAGTAAGAGAAAGTTGTGTTCTGTGCTTGTCACACCAGATTTTTTGTGTCGACATATATTTATTAATAGTTTCCGCCGATATATTAGATTAAAATTCAAGATATAAAATTTTTAAACATTGTAAAATATTTATATTTTGTTACGATGACAATTTTTCCTATCTTATGAAGAACAAGAGTAAAGTGTGCTTCAAAAGATTTCAATGTCAAAATGAAAATATACTGTATATTTTAAAGAGCATCTAAAAAATAAATGCTTTTTGAATTTTAATCAAACTAGTTGGAGCGAATTTTGAGAAAATCAAAAAAACTAAAAAAGTACATCAGTAAAGTACTTTTTGGCCGATTTTGATCAAAAGCTTCGTGTCACGTCTCACGGGGATACCTAAAATAAATAGCTCAATTCCTTCATGATTAAAATTGGATACAGACACACAAACAGACAGACAGACCAATTTTTGGGACCCATTTTTTGGACTCAGAGGACCTCAAAACGTTTATATCCATCAAAATCTTGACATCGAATTTTTTGACTTTCTATATATAGGCTATATCAACATATATATAGGTAAGAGAAAGTAAAAATTTCTAAACTATTATTTATGAATAGCAAAAAAATTTTCTTGACTGAAATTTTGTCAGTCTTAATTTATTGAATTAAACAACAATGTACCAGTATCTATTTAACAATGGAAATTTTGTATTATTAAACTTTCAGAGATTTTTTATCAGGAAATCCCTTGGAGTAGAGACAAGTTTAGCATCCACGAAATATAGTTTTGCTTTCGATCCTGAGTAATCAAACAATTTTTTGCAAATTTATTTAAATACAGATTGTGGCCAAAGAAATATATAAGAATAGCGAGTTAATTTTAATAAAAATGTGATCTAATATTAATTTTTTCTAATAAATAAATCAATGATTAAAAAAAATTAAATAAAAGAATATTTTATTTTTAAATAAATAAGAAATCACCTCACTGATGGAATATTAATTCTTCTCAATATACCTAATGGAATTTTGAAGTGTTTTATTTCATATATTATGAAAATAATTGATAAGTCTTTAATAAAAAAAAAAAAAAAAAAAAAAAAGAAAGAAAAAGAAAAAAAACATTTGAAAAAGCTTGAGAACAAATGCCAAGTTACTAAATGATTACAAAAATAAAAAAAAAGGGTTTCTCATAAAGCCGTTTTCGCTCTTTGGGTTTAACTAGATATTATTGACGGAAATGTTTAAAAAAAGGATTTCGTGCTCCTAGCTTAAGAATATTTATATTCAAAGGATTTGCAAAAGAATTAAGTTGATCTTGAATTCAGAAGAATCTAAATTCATATAGGGATACAGTTGGCTTTTTTTTTTATTTTTTTACATTTTCTAGCTGGAAAATTTTTCAATTAATTTTCATAACACATTTTCTAATTATACACATATCATTAATTAAATATCTTTAATTAAAACTGAACAGCGTAGATATTTTTTTTTTTTTAGAGCGCTTTGCAAAGTCATTTAATGAGCATTTTTTCGAATATAACTTTTTCTCTATGCATCATTGGAATTGTCTTTTGACCTCGCCTTTACCTTAACGAAGTCATCCCTAAATTATTTATTTTTAATTGCAAAAAAAGAGAAAAATTAAATCTAGAAAAAATGTCTTAAAAAAAAATGAAAAATTTCATTGCAATCTGAGCTTGATATGTTTATAATATTGAATAGTTTTTTTTAATTATCTCTCTAATTATTGTAATATGAGAAATTATTAAAATCTTCCAAGAATTTCGACATGTGAAATTGAAAATTAGAAAAATCTTGTCCACGTTATAGTCAGAAGTTGGATAGGGAGAGAGACTGTCTTAGAGTAAGCTGGAAAAATCAGTCTTTGAAAGCGTCTGTATTTTAAATTAATATATCTATCAAATAATAAAATAACTTTATGTATGTCTGAATAAATGATTTTTTAATAAAATAAATGATTTTTTTTAAATTGAAAAAGAAAGATTAATTGCGTCTCTTCGATTTTGGTATATACCAGGCCTTTTTGCAGGTAAGATAAGACCTATCTTACCTGCACAAAGACCTGGCCTAGACGGATCCAAAAGTGCCAATAAGGAAGAAAAAAGTTAGAAGCTAGATATTTCTTATAAAATAAGTTGAAAAAATATGATATATTTAATACACTTGGAGATTATAAAATCAAAAGAAATTCAAAAAAACAGCCTTTTAATTCAAAAATTACTTTCATTAAAGGTTTTGTTCTAAATTCAGGATTTTTCAGATTTTATTACAATAAAAAATTACAAAATCTTAATAAAAGACTGTGTTTGAATTTCCTTTGAGATTAACTTATATAATAAATATTCAACAACAAATAATAATTTCAAACGACAAACATTTTATTGATACCTAGAATATATAATAAAATTTAATTTTGATCAAAAGTCTTTAGTTTCAAAATATCTAATATACAGTATAATTTTGCATTTCTAAGGTCAAAATTAATATATAAACATAGATATATAAATATATATATAATAAAAATGTTATGGAAGCTGTCAAAAGCAATTCAATAGATTATTGAATAATGTTATTTATTTAACTGTCAATAATACGATAAAATATATAAATACAATAATTCTGAATCAAATCAAAGCTAACATTTTTAAATATATTTTTTTCGAATATTATTTTTTTTTTTTATTGAAGAATAAAATCTTATATAAAAATATATTAAATGGAGGTTTTTCCATTATCAGGCATCCAAGAGGAGTTTTATTTTTTGTATTTCTTCTAATAATAAGCTTTGAATTCAAGTTAGAATTTGGAAAGAACATTCTCATATTTATGTCTGAAATAATAGAAATTTTTTTCAATTTTTGAAAATATAATTTTATTTGTAAACATGTTAAATAGAATGGAAGTAAAAAATAGAAATGAATCATAATAAAGAAAAGTACAAGTTATTTTCAAAATATAGTCAAATCTTTCCATATTTTGATAAATTTATCGTAAAAATAAAAAATAAAATTTTGTAAGCAGAAAATATCTGTAGAAAATATTTAGATTTTAAACATAAATCGATTTTCATTAAAAAATAAATTTGTGTACTAATGACATTCCATATTAATGAAAATTTGGAATGAGAATTATTTATTTATTTAAAAGGCATTTTGAATAAGACTAATCACGATAGCCTAAATCAGATAAGAATCAGGCTTAGAATTTTATTTTTTAGAAATTTGTTTCACAGAACTATAATAAAGCTTTTCTTATCTTTATATCTTTGTAACTGTTCAATCACTTTATCATAATTCATTTTTCTTAAGGTAATTTATTTATAGTAAAATATTATAAAGTTAGTTTCAAATATACCGTAAATGGATGAAGAATATTTTCTAAATATTCTATTATCTTCTTTTTCCTTTGAAAATTTTACACAAAAATTTTATATCTATAAAAAAAGTATCTATTGTGATTATAACTTGCGATAACATTTATAATGTGTTCAAATCTGAAAAGGCAAAAGCTTATTTTTAATTATTTTGTTATTAAATTTAATTATATTATATAAAACATGAAATTTCTGACAATTTTCGCAGTTTTATCTTTATAAGTCTGATATTTCTATAGCAACGAAATTGGATCAACTAATTCAACTTAATTATTTCCTGTAGCTTTGATATGTAGAAGGCATCTCCATTTTTTTGCAATGTAAACAAAATTTTTGAGTGGCTTGGTACATAGAAAACATAAAAAATTTAATAAAATTCGTTTTAAAATATAAAACAAGCATGAGGAAACGATTTATTTCATTAGATAAACCATAAAATATAGAAGGGTGCCTTAACCATACAGAGAGATGCAAACTTTCGCAAACATTCATAAGAAGAGCCTGAATTAATATTTAGTTTCCAGTATACATTCATAATATGAACATAATATAATAGTATGAAGTCAATAATCTCTTCTCTTTTTAAAAAAGAAGAAAAACTTAATATTCAAATATTATAGAAATTTAATGGGGAAAAAATAACAAAAGAAAAGATCTGACTGAAACTATTTTTTTTTAATAATTATAAATATTGCAACGATATTTATGACCATAAAATACGATATTTTTCAATAGGGCTGTGTACATTTTCTTAGAGAAGAAAAATTAAATAAATATAAAATGAAAAAAAAAAATTTTCCTACTTTATTTTAGGCCTAAATCAAATTCTTTTATTCCAAAAAAGTTATTTTCTTGTATTAGAAAGCTAGTGGCTTGACTCTATCCAAGGGATAGAAACAGAATCAAAATTAAAAATTATTTTACAAAGAAATTAACTAAATTTGAAGACTAAAAAAATGTCTCATGTTATATTAGTTTTGACTTTATATATTTTTTTCAAAGATATCAGTAGTTTCTTATTGTATTGTTGTAGAAAGGAAATATGTCCATGGTTTTCTTGAAGGTTTTTACCTTATCTGTGTGGAGAGGACTGTGGAAAAATAACTCAGCTAGAGATCATTCAATACAAATAAAAATTTGTAATCTTGAAAAGGAGAATGTGGGAAAATATAGAAAATACATAGTGTTAAGAAATAGGTTCGGATTTTTATTACCTATTTGTTAATTATTTAATAATTATAGGCCCATAATGTTTTAATATTTTATGTTTCAACTTAGGCCTATAAGATTGTTTTTTTCTAAATATTAAAAAAAAAAAAAAAAAAATTAAGGGATAAGTTTCCAAATTACTTAAACTTGGATGATATTTTATTAATCTTTCCTAAGTAGATCATAAATGATTTACTTTTTTAATTATTATTAAAATATTAAAAAAACCTTAAGAAAAAAAAATAAAATTCAATTAAAATTATATACTAAAGTAGAGAAAAATGTCTAATCCAGTTTAAAACTAGAAAAATATATTATTTTCCCACAATAAAATATTTTTAATAATATTTAGTATAATTTAGTATTTTGTCTTGATAATTATAAAAATATTAAGTACGACTTTTCGGCTAAGTATTTTGTGAAATTTTTTTTTAATTATGAAATTAATGATCGAAACGTTATTTTATACAATAATGCAAAGCCAAAAAAATATTGTTTGTCAATAATAACAATAAAAATAACGACTACAAAGAAAGAGAACATCTCTTCTAAAAGTAGATAGGATATTGTATTTATTAATATAAGTTAAAATATTATTCAAATCAAATGTGCAAGGCTAAGCAGATAATACTTAATAATAATCATAGTACTCGGGAGGAGCCTTCTTCTATTATTTTTCCTACATAACTCTTTACAATTTTTTTTTTTTTTAAATAAATTTAGTAGCACTAAATTTCTTATTATTTCTGGTTAAAAGAAAAGAAAATATTTCAGAGAATCGAAGCCAAAATCTTTGCGTACATTCAATTCATTGGGTTACTTTTATAATAAATAATAATAAATTTCGGTGAGTCAAAAATTTGAAAAAAAATTTAAAAAAAAAGTAAAATATAAATAAATAAATAAAAATAATAAAGAATATTTTCAAAACCCAACATTTTTTCCAAAAATCTTTTTTTCTTCTAAAATAAGAAGAAAATTTTTAAAAACATACCAAAAGAAGTAAGTGTATTTTTGACTTACGAAATTTTTATTTTCATTTTTCTATTTATTAATGTAATAAATAATTCAAATATTATTTATATATTTGTAGAAATCTAAAGCTATATATTATATTCTTTACTATTTTGGACTACATCAGCAAAATATTTGAAGCAAGGAAAATAATAAATAATTAGTATACGATAAGAAATTTTTGATTTTTCTATTTATGTTAAAAATCCATACAATTATAAATTTTTTGTAAGGATATCGCGAAATTCAAGGAAAATAACCGTTTTTGTTCCGTCGGACTCGAGATTTATCATTTCACATAAGAGTGAATATATTGAAAAAAAAAAATTAAAAATTATCAAAGTATTCCAATATTAATGATTTTTTTAAATTATTAATTCCTAGAAAATATTTTTTTTCTGACATATTTAAATGGGTTCTATTATTTTATAAAATAATTCTACATTTTAGAACCTATTTAAATATTATAATTATATAAATATTATAATGATATTTTTTAATCAATATCAATATATTTTTTCATTATAACATTTCAATAATTTTTAATAGGATAATTAAATAAAAAAAATATTATAAGATTTAAAAAAAATAAATAAATAAAAATAAACTAATATTTCCATTTATATTTTATACAATTTTAAAAATTTGATGTTAATATTAATTATTTACGTAAGAGTATATAGGCCTAAGTAAGCAGGCGAGTACTAGAAGATTTGGAATCGAAAACTACTCTACTCAGTTTTAAAATTTCAAAAATAAACTCACTCTTCTTGTAAACTTTATATAATGCATATTTTACAAAAGTGAATTAAAAAATTTCGATAATTTCTTATTGCTTAAAATGTAAATCATATATTATTTTTAGAAATAATTAGAAAAATTTGCTATCAAAGATGAGATGGATTTATCAAAATTTATGCGAATTTATATTTTAAAATCTCCTATGATTTTCAAAGAAAGAAAATTTTTTAGAATATCTTGTCATAATATAATTAGAAATTTCATTTTTTAATTCAATCGTGTTTTGATTTTTTTGAAATTTACATTATTTCATCAAAAATTTTAAAATCAAATTTTGAAATGAATTCAATACTTTCTCTCTATATACTGTATATTAAATTTTGAAAGTCAAAAAGTCAAAGAAAAATTTAGGTGAAGAAATAGCATTTATTTGAATATTGGTTTTATAAAAAGTAGCTCAATGAAAGGATAGTGTCCTTAAATGTTTATATATATTACCAGACTACACCATCGTTGAAGTTAAATGTTTTTTTTTTTTTTTTTTTTTTTTCTTAATAAGAATACCTGGACCTCAAATACTAATATATTCAAATAACGGTTATCGTCAAGTCTTATATGGCCTGAATTGCCGAAAAGACTGTGTGAATGTGTGTGTGAGTGTGAATGAGAAAAAGTGTGAGTGTTAAAAAAAAAAATGTTTTTTTTAAAGCTATAAAAAAAATAAAAAAGGTTAAATGGTTTTCAATGCAATTTATTTTTCTTTTATCCAAATAACTCTTTGAACGTCATTTATATGAGATTTGTCTTTTATCAAAATTGAGACATGAGTTCAAATTTATTAATTTTGGAAATTTTAAAATGGTAGAAATATTTGAAGAAGAGAACTCAATAGAATTCCGTTGATGTAGAGTGAGAGGTCAATTAGTAACAAGGCAGAAGGGAACTCCCACATTCAAACCGGACACTGACCCTCTGGGAGGTCCTGTTTCGATAATATACTGTATAAACAAATATACTAACAAGTAAGTGGAATAAGCAGAATTGCGAAAGAGTCAATTCAACACCAAGGAAATGTCGCGATTTTCTACTCAATTATCATATAGATTATCAGTTTTAAATTTAAAATATTGATATAGGACTAAATAAAATCACATATGTTAAATCTTTAAACATTTATTATTTTAAAGTAGGCCTATATTTAACCTATATTCTAATTTTGTGAATATGAAAGAAGAAAGTTCAACATATGGAAATAAAATTTAAAAAATTCAAAGAAGATTCTTAAAAGTGTTTTAATTAGTTTAAATAAATATAGGCAGATAAGGTTAAGGCGGCTACACACGTAACTGCAAACTTGACAATCATGCATATGCAATCTTTTTGTACCAGCATGCACAAATTCCCTTCGGCGCAACACGGCCCAAGCATGCTTGTGCGAGAAACAGCTTATGCCGAAAATTAACTTAAAAATGTCAAACTCGGAAAGAAATTTATTTATAAAATGGCGGAGTGTTTGCTTGATCAAATATGTTTGTGCATGATTAAAATTCAATCAAGCATGAACAATTAAAATGCTTCAAGACGCTACAGTAAGCTTGTACAGTATAAAAAGATTGCACATGCATACTTGTCAAGTTTGCAGTTACGTGTGTAGCCGCCTTTAAGAAAGATATATCTTATACAATTCATTCTTCAAATCTATGTAGGACAGAAACAAGCCAAATTAAATTGAAAAGCAGTACATTTTAGCTTATTCAGTAATAAAGCATAACAAAAAAAATTATAAATTGAATTGTTATTAATTAATTATTATACTGGCTGTAGTGACAAGACAGTCGGATGTTTAACAATATCAACCGACTTGACTTGTTGACATTATTAAACAACCGACTGTCTTGTCACTACCATCTGTAATATTTGACACTTATACTCTAAGTAAAAAAAAAAATCATTGAACCTATATATTGATAATGTTATATATTTCTGTGAAAAAAAATTATTATAAAAGAAAAAAAATTTCTAATAAATGTTTTGGGACCGCAGGTCCCGAGGAAGAGCGCGACGGGCGCTCGAAACGTCGACAGAGTAAATTTGTTTTTTATTTTCCTTGACTGACTCCATTCCACGCAACTATAGTGAAATGTTATTTTTTGGATTGACGTTTGTTTAAAAAAAAAAAAAAAAAAAATTATTATTCATGGTTTTAAATTTTAGCAGTGGAGGAAGAATAAAAAATTATATTTGTGAAAGTTATCAAAATATTATGAAAGAAAATAGAGAAGAAATCAAAAATAGAAATTTTTTATCATCGAGATTACTCTTTGATTAAAAAATTTTTTCCTATTGTTTGTTTTATGTTTTCGCCCTTTATTTATTTTTTTTTTTTTTCTAGAATGAGCAAAAGTTGGCCAACCAAAATAAAATAAAATTCCCCATGAAATCACGAAAGTCTATAAAATTTGTTTACGAGATACTTTTTTTTTATATCGATTGGTTCCAAGTATTTTTTTAAGTCGTGGTGAAAATTAAAATCAAAATATCGGGATCTTTTGATGCTCTTTAAATGGAATAATTCAAGAAAATGTTTATGAAAACATTAATTATTATCCTTCACTTTTTCAGGTGAGTTTCTGTGAGTAGCAATCGTGGGTCAGTTAAAAACCTTGCTTGGGTCAATGTCTGACCCACCTGTCATAGGTTAGATATCAGTGCTATAGACTATGCAAGTGATAGATAATTTTGTTTGAAAATAAACTACATTTATTCAACAAAGCTTTTCCCTTTTCTATAATGATCAAGTAACGTAAAAAATATCCTGATAGAATATATTGGATTGGCGAAAAAAATACCATAAATATTGAGAAAAAAAAATATTCAAGAAATTTGCCCGGATGTTATTTTTTAAGACGGTCTTTGTTGTTATAAAAATAAAATATTAATAAATACAATTCTATCTCTATCATAAATCCAAGAAAAAAAAACTTTTTTTTTCAAAGGATGGGAATTTGTATTGTTAATACTTAAACATACAATAACAACACGCAAAAGTTTACTCAAATATGATTATATAATTATATAAATATCAATGATAAAGATTAATTAAAGTGAATGATGTTAGAAAAATAATTTTCATACTGAATAATTTAATTTTTTTTTTTTTTTTTTGTTAAAAATTTTATTTAAAATTCATTAGTTATTAGTTTTTTTTTATCTGAGTAAGACAGTGCAAGAAATCAAACAATTGAAATTTATAATTTTATTCAATCACTTTGTTAATTAGTGAAAGATCTGCTCGGTTAATGATGAAACGCAAATCTTATCGATCCTAGAAGAGAATCTCAGTTTTTGGGACCCGCCTTTCCCAATTAAGTTTAAGCCACCCCCTCCCCCCACCCTCCATGGAACTACATTTAGAAATAGAGCTGAGCATAATTAGTAGAGGCGTTAACCTTTCGTGTAGAAGAGATGTCAGGCTAAGAGAAAAAATCTGGTGTGACTGGCGCACAGCACACAACTTTCTCTTACCTTCGGTAATCGAAAGTTGTGTACTGTGCTTGTCACACCAGATTTTTTGTGTCGACATATATGTAGTTCCCGACAGTACGGAACATTTGAATTCAGATGTAAAATTTATAAGTATGGGAAAATATTTATATTTTGTTACCATGGCAACCATTTCTCCTATCTTCCCTATGAAATACAAGAGTAAAGTGGTCTTCAGAAGATTTCAATCGCAAAATGAGAATATACATTTTAAAGAGCATCTAAAAAATAATTGATTTTTGAATTTTAAAAAAAATCGTTGGAGCAAATTTTGAGAAAATCGAAAAAAACTGAAAAAGTACATCAGTAAAGTACTAGTACTCTTTGGCCGATTTTGATTAAAAGCTTATTTTTCCGGTCCCGGGGGGTGTTTAAGTTAAATATAGAATTTCAACCTCGTAGCTCAATTCCTTCATGCTTAAAATTGAACACAGACACACACACCCACCCACACACACACACACAGACAGACCATGTCGCGAAAACCACTTTTTTGGATTCAGGGGACCTCAAAACGTGAAGATCCATCAAAATCTCGACATCGAATTTTTGACATGAATCCAATACTTTCTCTCTATATATATATTACATATATACATAGGTAAGAGAAAGTAAAAAAATTCTTCATTCCGATTAAATACAAATAATGGAAAAAGTTGTGGTGATTGAATATTTGTTATAGCTGTAGTATTATGTTCAAGATGATAAGGAATAAATCCCAAAGAAGAATGCAGCCAATTTTATTTCAGTTGTGTACTGTGCGACACACCAGATGTGCGTCACACCAGATTTTTTCGGCAAGGAACGAACACATTATCGTATTTTACATTAATTTATCACTTTACGAGTTTGATTCTGGAACGAATTATGCTCGTTAAGCGAGGTTCTTCTGAATAAAGTATTGCATATATAAGTAAGAATAAAAAAGTAAAACCATAGTATCACAATAAAAAATTTATTTTGGTTATTTTTGGTTTGCCTTTTTTAAAGATTAATTCTGAATAAAAAGTGGACGAAAATATTTTTTAGAAATTAAAAATAGATAGAATTGAAATTTTAATTGATATATATAAAGTTAGTCTGCTTGAGTAATTTAAATAGCCTAATATTAGTTTGCTGTTACCTTGAATAAATATTTAAGTGTTCACCAGCCCCCAAACCAACTGCGAGGCCGAGGGGTTAGAAGTGTGACTGACCCTTGCTGACGTATGTCTTATTTTGCTTTCCTTATTTGACTTGTGCTAACTATTAATTTATAAAAATAAAAATATCTTTAAAATGTAATCAATTTTATAAATTAATTTTTTATTTTAGTAAATTAAACAATCGCCCTCGGGGCATGGCGTAGAGGTTAGCGTGCTAATCTCATATACCAAACGTCGCGGGTTCGGACCCCAGGCAGTCCGATGATTTTATTTAAGCCAATTGGATACCAAATGGCTTAAATAAGAATGCCTGGACCCTATATATGTATATTTATCAATAACGGATATCGTAAAAAGTCTTATATGGCCTGAGTTGCCGAAAAGACTGTGTGAATGTGTGTGTGAGTGTGAGTGTGAATGAGAAAAAAGTGTGTTTAAAAAAAAAAAAAAAAAAAAAAAAAAATTAAACAATCAATTTTTTGGCCGCTGTATTATTCAATTTTTACTTTCTCTTACCTATGTATATATGTAATCTCTATATATATAGAGAGAAAGTATTGGATTCATGTCAAAAATTCGATGTCGATATTTTGATAGATCTTCACGTTTTGAGGTCCCCTGAATCCAAAAAAGTGGTTTTCGCGACATGATCTGTCTGTCTGTGTGTGTGTGTGTCTGTCTGTGAACAAAATATCTCAAGAACGAAAAGAGCTAGAAGGTTGAAATTTTATATTTGAGTTAGGCACCCCCATGGGACGTGACACGAAGCTTTTGAACAAAATCGACCTTTACTTTACTTTATTATTGCACTTTTTCAGTTTTTTTCGATTTTCTCAAAATTCGCTCCAACGATTTTTTTTTTTAAATTCAAAAATCAATTATTTTTTAGATGATCTTTAAAATGTATATTCTCATTTTGCCATTGAAATATTCTGAAGACCATTTTACTCTTGTTCTTCATAGGAAAGATAAAAATTTCTCCTATGGTTGCTATGGTAACAAAATATAAATATTTTCCCAAACTTATAAATTTTACATCTGGAATTCAAATGTACCCTACTGTCGGGAACTAAATATATCTCAACACAAAAAATCTGGTGTGACAAGCACAGTTCACAACTTTCGATTACCGAAGGTAAGAGAAAGTTGTGTGCTGTGCGACCAGTCACACCAGATTTTTTTATAAAAAGGAAGAAACATTTTCAGAATATTAAATTAACTTGACAGACTTAAACTATTTTTACAGTACAATTGATCTTGTTTTATTTGTTGTAGTGGATTGTTATTATCTCAGGATAATTAAGATAAAATGGGAAAATTTTATTCTTATTTTATTCTGGCATAAAAAAAAAAAAAAAAAAAAAAAATGAAGACAATTCAAATATTTTAGAATCATGCCTGCGTCATTTCTCATGGTTAAGTAAGCAAAAAGGATTTGTTCTTTGGACAAGTTTTGACTTCTAACAAGATAGATATACAATAAAAATGTCATTTTTATTCATATTCCAAATTAAATATTAAAAAAAAATATTTCTTCAAAGATGGTAAAATCCATACATAAATTATTGTCATGATGAAAAACTCAGCGCGATATTAATTGGATTTAAAGAACTCGGGCTTGGCGTAGTTGGTAGCGCGCCTGCCATTTATACCAAGGGTCGAAGGTGTTTTAAAAAAAATATTTAATTTAAATATAAGTTTTTTGGGGTATAAAATGTCTAACCTATAAAATTTATCTCTATATAATCTCCTAATTAATATTTTTTTAAGGTTATTTTTTAATTTTGTCACGGTTAATACGTAATAATAGGGTTTTCGAGAAGACGAGTGATTAAAAGCCAATCGAGTGACTACATTTGGTCAACGGGATGCTGGATGCTATTCTGCCGAGTCATTTATTATAGGCTGCAGAAGTACCTTGAGGCAAATTTGCCATTCGTGGAGCCGGGCCGGATATGATTCAAGTCATATTGGCATTTGCTTTGGGAACCGAAATAATTGTATCCGGATTGGAGAAAGAAATGAAATCACGGGTAAAATTATTACGTCATGATTCGCTATGATGGCTTGCCTTTCTTAAGCTATGACATGCCTTAAAGGCTAGGGTTATGAAATAAATTAATATCATGTGTACTAGCTCTTGTTAAATAAAATATTAGGTATTAAATCTTTTTTAATATCTATCATTCTTCCTAGTCCAAAAGTAATATTCTAGTAGTCGTGACTTTCAAACTAGATTGTATTTGATTGCAAGATTAATTTAGATAAGAGATCAAAAATCTTTCAATGAAACTAGAAATATGCAATTTAATACAATTCTTGAAAAAGGTAGATTTATAGCTGGATAAATTTATTGAGAAAACAGGATGAATAAAGAAGAGCAGCTAGTATTTGTTTCATTTATTTAAGGCCCATTAAGCTGACGTTTCGGTCTCGGTCGAGACCATCCTCAGAGCTATAACATAGCAAGAAAAGCACAAATCCTTATGGGCTGTCAATATGAGATACATTGTAAAAAGCTCAATTATATAATTCATAACCCTTAAGTTATAGCAAGGTATATAAATACTATAGATATAAATTAATATACATAGGGTTGTACAATTGAGGTATTATTGGCCTTGGGCCCCTGCAACCCTAAAAATCGCGAACTCCATTTTCTTCTATATACCTTTGATATCCAAATGTTTTAAGTAAATAATCATCAGACTACCCGGGATTCGAACACACACCCCTTGTCATTGCGGTTATCAATATCGACATTTGCCAATTTATCATTATTATCTCCACATAGAGTTATAAATTGAAGTTGTAACGGAGTTGTTTGAAAATAAATTTAGGTGTGATATCAAAATAGCTAAATATTTAAGGTGCGCGTCTCGGGGTGCTAATTTTGGGAGTTTCCAGCGGCCACAATTTTGAGGCTATCGACCTCAATTTTTTCTAAATTAAAGCTATTTAAAATATCTACAACTTATAGAAGCCCTTTTTTTGATTTTCGAAAAAATAATTTTTTTTTTTAGATTAATTGCATTAAATAAAAGTTATTTTTAAAAAATTCGCTCTATATCTTATAGATAATTAAATTAGTAATCATTGTGTTAAAAAATAATTAATTTTTATCCTTAATTAATTAGCTGGAATCTTTCAAATGAAATAGAATAAATCCCTTGTATTCCTATGGAAAAAACTAACGCCATCTATTGCCGCCTCCAGTAACTAGGTAGTAAATCGTCTTTTAACGGCTTTTCGAGACGAGCACCTTAAGCTGCGATTTTAATAAGATTTTTAATACATTTTTTTTATGTTAATTTTCTTTAGTCTTAAATATACCAGTTAGTTGTTTTTACTTTCTCTTACCTATGTATATATGTAATATATATATAGAGAGAAAGTATTGGTTTCATGTCAAAAATTCGATGTCGAGATTTTGATGGATCTTCACGTTTTGAGGTCCCCTGAATCCAAAAAAGTGGTTTTCGCGACATGGTCTGTCTGTGGGTGGGTGGGTGTGTGGGTGGGTGGGTGTGTGGGTGGGTGGGTGGGTGTGTGTTCAATTTTAAGCATGAAGGAATTGAGCTATGAGGTTGAAATTTTATATTTAAGTTAAACACCCCCCGGGACCGGAAAAATAAGCTTTTAATCAAAATCGGCCAAAGAGTACTAGTACTTTACTGATGTACTTTTTCAGTTTTTTTCGATTTTCTCAAAATTTTGCTCCAACGATTTTTTTTAAAATTCAAAAATCAATTATTTTTTAGATGCTCTTTAAAAATGTATATTCTCATTTTGCGATTGAAATCTTCTGAAGACCACTTTACTCTTGTATTTCATAGGGAAGATAGGAGAAATGGTTGCCATGGTAACAAAATATAAATATTTTCCCCATACTTATAAATTTTACATCTTGAATTCATATGTTCCGTACTGTCGGGAACTAAATATATGTCGACACAAAAATCTGGTGTGACAAGCACAGAACACAACTTTCGATTACCGAAGGTAAGAGAAAGTTAGTGTGCTGTGCGCCAGTCACACCAGA
>JAKCPI010020872.1:0-73861 GCA_023213315.1 Euborellia annulipes
AAAAACCAAATTGGCGCATCCATTCATTCATGCGGTCTATGCCCATCTGGTAAGACAAGATATAGAAGTAAGTACCACAAGAAACCCAATGGACTCATGGGCGTGGACTGAGCCATGTCCAGCGTCTTTTTCCAGTCACGGAATTTATGTGTGGAATCGCCAGGTAAATGGAAATAGCCGGATCTGAAATGGTAGTTCCCCAATCTACCGTTTTAAAGTGAATACCACCTAAGCCTTCCATCGGTTTAATGGTAGAGCCGGGAGGATAGGATCTCCTTGGACAGCACGGTTATAGAGCGGTTGATCTAGGTTGTCACGCAAGGCTGTTAATCTGCGTGTCCAATACCTGTTACAAAGTTACTGGGTTAAAACTTTGGCTTGAACCAGTGCTAATATTTCACCAGTTCGTGGATCAATTGCGACGATAGTAACCACTGACGATCTTTGCCGTTCTGCTGCAATGGTTTGCAGACCATAATCGAGTGAATGATATGTCACTCGCCTCGGGTAGACTCTTTTACGGCCTAAACCGATGTAAAGACATTGCCATGTGCATCGGCTTCAATCGATTCATAACCAGGAACACCATGCAGTAAATCTTCATAGGATTTCTCTACATTTCCATCCAACTCAGGTGAGGTTCCTTGTATAATCTTCCTTTATCGTCCGCTTTGAGCTCTTTATCAGTTAATACGACCCACATAGCCAATAACATGGGCAAATAGCTCACCATGTGGATAATAGCGGGTCATTTGTGTTTGATATCAACACCCGGAAATTGAAACTTGACTTCACTAAAGCGTGCAATATCTTGTTCTGTTAGGTTTAGCTTTAAGGTGACTCGTTCTGTTTTTTTGTAGAGGCTTTAATACGGCTATTAAAACGGTCAATATCTTCTTGACTCAGATTTAAAATTGGAATTAAACGCTTAACCGTATCATCTATATCTTCGACATCGGCTTTGCTGAGGGTTGCAGTAAAAACAGGGTAGTTATCTGCCAGTAAAATCCCATTACGATCATAAATATAGCCACGTGCTGGTGCGATAGGCTGTAGTCGAATACGGTTTTTATCTGATGCTTCACTAAATTCTTGGTGATGAAAAATTTGCAGATAAGCATAACGCAACCAGAAGGCACATAAAAAAATGAAACAATACCAATCGCAAAAAAGACACGACTACGAAAGATGCGCTTTCTTGTTGGACATTTTTTAGAGGAAACTGCTGCTTCATACGTCGTCGGCTTTAGTACTTAAAGATGGGTGAATTTGAGGGGTCAAACATTTTACCCTAGATTGAGTCTTAAAAATTAAAAAACACAAATAACTCATCAAAATATATTTTAACTCAGTCTCTGCAACAAAGTTGTTATGCCGAATGCAGGTCCGTTGACATTTCACCTGAAAAATACGCATCGTTGTAAACATTGAGGAATTGTCAACAGACTACTATCAGATTTGACCTTAGCGACATTAAATTTATAGCGTTTTGTATATGAGTGCCAAAATAATTCTGTTAAAGTCGAGCCTTAAGGATAAATAGATTCGGACCTAAGTTAAGATTGAGGGATAATGGAGAAAATAATGAAAAAAATCTTTCCCTTATTAATGTTAGTAGCTGTCGGAAATTTCGCGCATGCTGATGTTAAAGATTATTTGCCAGATATGAAGGGAATTTACAGAGGCAAAGTTTAAGCCTGAAGATGCTTCTAAATGGAATATTGGTGCGGGTGTAACGCAACAGATGGTCCATGCGAATGGTGAATGGGTAAATCCTTATGGAATTGCGTATACTAAATTAGGTGTTTTTTATAATGGCGACCATGAATTTGCTGGTCAAGTCGGCTATAGAATTCCTGTAGTATTAAATGGTAAAGATAAAAATGGATTCTATGTTGAGGGTCTATGGTGGAACACTTAAAAGTAAAAAAGTGGACGGAAGTGATGAAGTCCAGTATGGTGGTGGTGCCGATTTATCTTATGTTTTATTGAATAAAGAGCGTATAAGTACATTTAGTGTGGGATGGGTGCAGGTAGTGAACTTCATAATAAAAATGGAGATATGGTCCTGGAAACTCGTCCACAAATACAATTTGCTTATACCTTAAGTGTCGTAAGGTCGTTTTATGATTTTATCCATATCCTTCGACCGCAAATAGAAATAAATACGAGAGTCATGCATGTTGGAATACGTTAATGGTTTGTGGCACGCTTTTACAGCTCGACCTGATCATCTTGCCATTTTAAGTATCATCCCAGTGACGGCCTTTGTAACGTGGGCATGCGCGTTTGGATGGCACTGAAAATGGTATTTTATCCAATCACGTTCTGGGGGTTTCTATTGGTCCCTTTACCCGTGGGTTGGCAAGGGATTGTGCCACGCAAAGCTGGGCGAATTTCAGGCATCATCACAGACAATACATTATCCAAACTGGGTTCTTTGCGTGAATTTTTAGATGCAATGGATCCTGAAGATATGGCTCGAATTATCGGTGAACAAGTCGGTTTTGAGCTTGGTGCATTTGATTGATGAGGTGATGTTAGATCGTAATGCTGTTTTGTGGGAAAACTTACCTTATTCGATTAAACGTCGAATTCTATGGTCAAGCGCATAAACAATTGCCGGGTGTCTTAAGAGAACTCGTGACCGAGCTGACCATGAACGTCGAGTCACTGGTCAACATGCGGGATATGGTCGTTACTCAAATGGAAGGCGATCGCCGTTTGATGGTCCGTATGTTTTTAAAAGTTGGGCAAAAAGAAATTAACTTTATTTGGCATATTAGTGCCGTAATCGGGAGTTTCTTTGGTATTTTCCAAATGTTTGTTTATGTCTTTGTACCACAACATTGGACTGTACCTTTCTTTGCGGCCGTTTGGGGCTTTTAACCAACTGGATTGCAATCTGGATGGTTTTCAATCCAGTAGAGCCACATTACGTACGCTATCCACAATTTTTTGAACGGACAAAAGATCGAAAATTTCCATGGATTAAACCTGTTATTCCAAGAATTGGCACTTATAATGTTCAAGGTGCGTTTATGAAACGCCAAGAAGAAGTGTCAGATGTTTTTGCAAGTGTCGTGACTGAAGATTTGATTACGTTAAAATCAATCATGACTGAAATGATGTATGGTCCTAAGAAGAAAAAACCCGTCGTATTGTAAAGCGTCATATTAACGAAATTATGGAAACTCCATTGGTTCGGACCTCTTTACAATTGTCTTTAGGACTAAAAGAGTATGCAAAACTCAAGACAGACTTGATTGATCGGTCAATTGAAATTACGATGGTGCCTGTTTGCGACCCTGCGTTTAATGCGAGCCGTGCACAGAAAATTTTTCAGATGTTTAAAGAGCGGATTAGAGAGTTAACCCCAAAAGAGTTTCAAAAACCTGTTACGTCCTGCATTTCAGGAAGACGAATGGATTTTGATTGTACTCGGTGGTGTGACTGGATTTTTTGCTGGTCTAATACATTTATTTGTGGCTTTCTTATAAATTTGATGCCATTACGATGATAAGTTTTAATTTGTCATGGCAAACGGTATCATACATATTGTTTTAAATGAGGATGTTTTTTTATGCGCATTATATTACTCGGACCACCTCGGAGCAGGTAAAGGTACACAAGCTCAGTTGATCTGTAAGCGCTACAATGTCCCACAAATTTCAACCGGTGATATGCTCCGTGCTGCAATTCGTGAAGGTACTGAATTAGGTCTTAAAAGCTAAAAGTGTAATGGAATCAGGTGGTTTAGTATCTGATGAGCTTATTATCGGTTTTAGTGAAAGAACGTATTGCACAACCTGATTGTGTAAATGGTTGTATTTTCGATGGTTTCCCACGTACGATTCCTCAAGCTGAGGCTTTAGAGAACGAAGGGATTAGCATTGACAATGTGATCGAAATTGAAGTACCAGACGAAGAAATCGTAAAACGTCTTTCTGGTCGTCGTCAGCATCCAGCATCTGGTCGTGTTTATCACACGATTTATAACCCACCGAAAGTGGAAGGTAAAGATGATGAAACTGGCGAAGATCTTGTGCAACGTCCAGATGACGAAGAAGCAACGATTCGTAAGCGTTTAGGCTCTTATCATAATGAAACTGAACAGCTTGTTGGTTTCTATCAAGGACGTGCAGCTTCGGGGAGAATGCACCGACTTATAATAAATTGAACGGTTTACGTCCAATAGAAGATGTCCAAAAAAGATTTATTTGCGATTTTAGATAAATAAGATCGCATTCAAAGCATTTTTTTAAGCTTTGACAATAACAGAGACCCGATTCATATTAGGTCTCTTTTTTTTGCAAGAGTGGCGTAGAGAGTGAAGTTCGTATTAATTGCCTTGGTCATTTTGAGTATATTGCTTCTTTTGGGCTTATTGTATATGAGCTTTAAATTGCTACGCAAAGCACAAAAAAGAAGAGCTTCAGCAACGCCGTGAAATGAGAAAATCAGGCAATTACCAAGTGCATCCACAGGTGGCTGAAGAGTGGAAACGACTTGAAAAGTTAAAGAAAGATTTGGAAAATAAAAAGTAAAATAAAGAGGGGAGATTAATGCTGAGGATAAATTAATCCTTATCTATCATCGAGCTTCATTCTTCCAAATTGATGAATTTAATTGATGAATTTGTATGATTGAGATGTGTAAGCAATTAATTCTAAGTGTTTTGTTTATCCATCTACATGTTAAATTCACAGCATTCATATTATAAGAAGACTGTCTAAATGAAATTGATTGCCATAGCAGCACATCGTAGCGAATATTTAGAGCCTATTCATTTTTCAAAGGGGACTTTGCTGAACATAGGCGGAAAAGTATCAAGGCTCGGAGAAGGGGGACAATTGGTATTTCTGCACAGTCGACAGTGGATTGAGAGGGGTGGGTTCCTACTCAAATCATTGAATGGATCAATAAGCATCAAGGCTATGCAATAGCAGATTACACAGCGAAAGAACTCAATGTAGATCATGGCGATCTATTGCTTGGAGAAGAACAACTAAATGGCTGGATTTGGTGTAGCAGATTATCTGATGATCAGTCTGGTTGGGTGCCCTTAGAGGTGTTAAGTCAGATTTGATTGAGGGCTATTTTAAGATGCTATCTATTTCTTCAGAAAATAACTTCCTCAGAAAAATGACAAAGCATAATCTTGATTAAACGATGATTATGCTTGTTAAAATCTCTTGTTTATTCGCTACTTTGTTTTGACTTCGCGTGCAGCACCAAACTCATATTTTTATCCAGGCCAATTACAAACATCTGACACAATACATTCATTGCATTTGGGTTTACGTGCAATACAGCAGTAGCGGCCATGTAAAATTAACCAATGATGCGAGTCTATAATAAATTCTTTTGGAATCACTTTAATTAAACGATGTTCGACCTCAAGGACGTTTTTCCCTACAGCCAGTCCAGTACGATTGCCAAGACGGAAGATATGCGTATCTACAGCCATTGTTAGGCTGACCAAAGGCGGTATTCAGTACAACATTAGCAGTCTTACGACCTACGCCGGGTAAGGCTTCTAAATCAGCACGATTGTCTGGAACTTGGCTATTGTGCTTCTCAATCAGAATTTTACAGGCCTTAATCACATTTTCAGCTTTGGCATTATATAAACCGATGGTTTTAATATATTGCTTTAAACCGTCTACACCCAATGCATAAATCTGTTCAGGAGTATTGGCGACAGGGAATAACTTATCAGTGGCTTTGTTGACACTTACATCTGTGGCTTGAGCTGATAAGGTAACAGGCGATCAAGTAACTCAAACGGGTTTGAGTAATTGAGGTTCTGTTTTAGGATTTGGGCGTTGCTCACGTAATCGTTCAAAGAAAATCTGAATCTGCTTTTTGGTCATATTCTTTACAGTCATTATGCATCCTCTTGCAAAACAGATAACTGTTGAATCAATTCATTTAATTGATGTTGCTTATTTTCATCTGCTCGAACACTCAATTGTTTCTCTAGTTTTTTAATTTGAGTCCGTAGCTTAGCCAATTCAATGGTGGTTTTCGCATCTGTAACAATTGGTTTTTTTTACTGTGGGTTGGTTGATTTCAATGGTAGGTAAAGCCTGACTTTGCTGTGTTATTTGTGCAAAAGAGTTCAGTGTCAATTTCTGCACGAACCACCGGGCCTTTACGATGGATGCGTTGCTTTTCTTCACGTTGAATATGTGCATAGTAACGACCACGTAAGTCATTTTGTTCTAAGAGACGTTGTTCGTCATTTGGAATAGGCTGAATGTCTTCAACTAAATCGATGCAATCTACTGGACAGGAGCAATGCATAGTTCACAGCCAGTGCATAGATCTGTAAGTACGGTATGCATCAGTTTACCAGAACCAATAATGGCATCTACAGGGCACGCACTGATGCATTTGGTACAACCAATACATTCATCTTCACGAATAATGGCTTTCATGCGTTGTGGACGGCCATCGCTTTGAGTTGGCCAGACACTTGGTTCAGCAACGAGCTTATTGCGATTAAGTATATCAGCAAGCGCATCTGCAACAGGCTGCCCACCTGGCACACATTTATTGGCTTCTTCGCCTTTTTCTACAATAGATTTTGCATAAGGTAGACACCCATCACGGTGACCACAGAGTCCACATTGTGTTTGTGGCAAAATGGCATCTATTTGCTGAATGAAGGAAAGCGATGAATTCATGTGAATAAAACTTTAAAGAAAAATGAGCAAATGCTTGGTAAAAGCGAAGAATATTTTGCAATTTTAGCATGTTTTGTAGTGAAAATCTTTGCTCTAATTTGGCGCTAAAAATGCGCTAATTTAGATCAAAATATCGAATATGTTTTGTGGTTAAAAACGCAACAAATTGACATTTTATTTGGGGTTGATTAGAAATTATCATATTGAATTTAAATATTATTTGAAAAAACATTTGAAAAAAGGTTGTGGATTATATACAAAAGGGATTAAATACTTTGCGCCAAAATTTATCATTTTATTAAAAGGGTTGACCTTTTTTGTATCATTTTCTGCTGAGGAATGAGCGTTGAAATATAATAGCCTGAATGACTTTTTAAATTACGTTAAAGCACGTGATCCAAATCAACCAGAGTTTTTACAAGCTGTGGAAGAAGTTATGACCAGTTTGTGGCCATTTATTGAGAAAAACCCAGAGTATGCTGAGCATGGTTTGCTTGAACGTCTTGTTGAGCCAGAACGAGCGATTCAATTCCGTGTTTCATGGGTAGATGATAAGGGGCAAACTCAAGTTAACCGTGCTTTTCGTGTTCAATATAATTCTGCTATTGGTCCATTTAAAGGCGGCATGCGGTTTCACCCATCTGTAAATCTTTCTATTTTAAAATTTTTAGGTTTTGAGCAGACGTTTAAAAATGCCTTGACCACACTGCCTATGGGTGGTGGTAAAGGTGGTTCTGATTTCGATCCTAAAGGCAAATCAGACGGCGAGATCATGCGTTTTTGCCAAGCATTAATCATCGAACTTTACCGTCACCTTGGTTCTAATACTGATATTCCAGCGGGGGATATTGGTGTGGGTGGTCGTGAAGTGGGTTACATGGCGGGTATGATGAAAAAGCTCAGTAATGACACTTCATGTGTATTTACGGGTAAAGGTTCATCATTCGGTGGTTCTTTGGCTCGCCCAGAAGCAACAGGTTTTGGTACAGTTTATTTTGCTGAAGAAATGCTAAAAACTCGTGGTGAAAGCTTCAAAGATAAAATTGTGGTGATTTCAGGTTCGGGCAATGTTGCGCAGTTTGCTGCAGAAAAAGCCATGTACTTAGGTGCGAAAGTGGTTTCATTGTCTGACTCAAACGGTACGGTACATGTAAAAAATGGATTTACCAATGAGCTTCTTGCTGAAGTGATGGAACTTAAAAACGTAAAACGTGGACGTATTTCTGAGTTTGCATCAAAACACGGTTTTGAATATTTAGAAGGTCAACGCCCTTGGTCAATTCAGTGTGATATTGCATTGCCATGTGCAACTCAAAATGAATTAAATGAAGAAGATGCAGATGTACTGCTTGCCAATGGTGTAATCTGTGTTGCTGAAGGTGCCAATATGCCTTCAACACTAGAAGCTGTTGAAAAATTTGTAGAAGCAAAAATTCTTTATGCACCTGGTAAGGCGTCTAATGCAGGTGGTGTGGCCACTTCTGGTCTTGAAATGTCACAAAATTCGATTCGTTTGGGGTGGACATTTGAAGAAGTGGATGAGCGCCTACATGCAATTATGAAAGAAATTCATCGTAACTGTGTGAAATACGGTACTCAAGCTGATGGTACTGTGAACTATGTAAATGGTGCAAATATTGCTGGTTTTGTCAAAGTTGCCGATGCAATGTTAGCGCAAGGCGTATTCTAATCTCAGTTTGATTTTGAACTTAGAACCGATGCTTTTGCATCGGTTTTTTATGAGCGATTTGAAAAACAGCGACAAGCTTATTTGCTCGGAAGTGGTTTCAACAATTGAGTCGAGTTCATATTGGTATTGAGACTGATCAGCTGCAGGATTGGCAATTTCTGTGCGTTTGACCTTAATAATTTGAGTAGACTTTGAATTATGGGTAAAGCCGTCAATAGAGTCATAAAAATAACTCGCTTCTTTCTCGCTATAATTTTTTTGACCAGTTTCGCTCAAGGTTAATTCACGGACTAAAAGACAAGTTTGTGGTGCGACACCAGTACAAGGTCGAGTTTCAGGACCGACCTCTAAAAAAATAATTTGTGGTTGAGCTGCTGTATTTGAAACTTGGGTTTCTATAGGCGTTGGTGTTGTAGGAACTTTTTGAGTTGTAGATTCTTGGCTACATGCCATGACGAGCAACGGTAAGATTAATGCAACGCTTAATTTGTGATTCATGATTTTACCTTTATCGATCTTGCTGTATTAAAAATGAGCTTTGCTGCAATCACTATGGATTGCTTAAGTTTGTATTATTGAGTGTTTATATTCACTGTTTTTTTTTAATTATTATGCAGTGTTGAGATGTTCTGCATCGATTAAAATTGAGGTGCAAACCTTAAAGATAGAAATATTTTGATTAGTCTGGTTGGAAAAGCATAAAACTGATTTAAATCTAGGTGTTTATAAATAGTTAAACAAAGAAAAGCTGAAGTTGAACTTCAGCTTTTCTATACAATTATTTTACAGTTTCACGTTCGATAATCATGTCTTGTACATAAGCGTATTTAGACTGATCAGCAGCAGGGTTTTTAATCTCATAACGTTTTACACGAACCACTTGGCGCTCAGCAGGGCTATGAGTAAAGCCTTCGATTTGGTCATAGAAATATGTCCAATCTTTATCTACTTGGGTTTTTACACCATTGTCAGCATATTTGATTTCGCGTACTTGTAAGCACTGCATTTTTCTTACACCAGCAGAACATTCTTTAGTTTCTGGGCTGATTTCTAAGAAAATTGTTTCACCTTGGCTTTGGTATTTAGTTTCAGGTGTCATTTTACCTGTAAATACAACTTTACCACCTGTCGCGTTTACCAAAGTAAGCGTTGGGCTTTCAGTGTTTGCTGTATCGAGTACAAATGCTGTTTTATTTGATTGGAACAATGCCGCAGCAAAACTTTCTTGTTTCATTAATTCAGGAGAACACATCATATTGGTTGATGCGATATTGCCAGTAACCAATAAACCGTTTTCAACTTTTGCACTGGTCATTAGTCGGTTACAGCCAGTCGCAACACTTAGACGTTGGTCTGCAAAATTAAGTACGATGGGTTGTTTGGTATCTGCTGGTTGATAAGACCATTGATAAGCATTTAATGTTTGCTCTGCATTACCTTGTTGTTGTAATACTTTCACAGCGGTATCACCCAATTTTTGAATATCGCCAGATTGGCAAGCCGCTAGGGCTAAAGGAAGTACAGCTAATGCTAAATATTTGAATTTCATATTCTATTCACGTTTTAAAAAACTATGCATAGGATAAACCATGAAACACTAAAAGATATGGATACAATTTATTAATTCGGTTTCAATATGTATCCATATAACTAAAAGTTAAACAATAATTAACAAATTGTTATCATTTCTGCTGAATTTTGATCAATCAGGTTCATTTAGTCAAAACGATAAATATCCATACCTAGCGCACCCATTGAAAAACTACTGTGCACAATACTAAAGCGATGACCTGTACCCATTGCAAAGAAAAGAGGCGCAAAGTGCTCAAGTGTTGGGTGGTTTTTCTGTAGATAAGGAATGCTATCCCATTCCAATACAGCATCATAATTACTATGGTTGAGTTTGCTCACCACATAATTTCTAAATGTAGATGCCCATTCAGGCACATTCTCATCTTTGCCGTTCCATGACAATTCTCTTAAATTGTGAGTGATGCTGCCTGAACCAATCAATAAAATTTGTTTTTCACGGAGTGGGGCAAGTGCTTGACCAATTTGGTAGATTTGATCAGCATGCATATTCATCGGTAAAGAAATTTCAATGACTGGAATATCTGCCTCAGGGTACATATGTAATAAAGGCATCCATACACCATGATCACGTGGTCGAGTACTATTTGCATGTGCAGGGAGGTGTGCTTCAGCCAAGAGATGTAGAATTTCTTCCGCCAATTCAGGATTTCCTGGTGCGGGATAGCGAATCTCATACAGCGCTTGAGGGAAAACCACGAAAGTCATGCCATGTTTCAGGGCGTACACCTGTATTGACTTCTAAAGCCTCACTTTCCCAGTGGGCAGACATCACCACGATGGCTTGTGGTTTTGGTAAATTTAGACCAAGACGATGTAGTGCAGGACCGACTTGTTCAGGATCTAGCGCAAGCATGGGAGAGCCATGTGAAATGAATAAACCTGGGAGTGTTTGTAAGTTCATATCTTTGTGCCTAAATGATCATTAAATACAGCGTGAATTGCCCATTCTAGCTAAAATGCATGCTCTCAATAAGCCTTTTATTTCAACAGACTGTTTCAACAATGCAACTTTTGCCCAATTATATGACTAGCCAGCACGATGATACGGATGATTATGGTTAATACTCATCGCACGATAAAGTTGTTCAATCAGCATAACCCGAACCAATGGATGGGGCAGAGTCAGTTTTGACAGTGACCAGTGCCAAGCAGCAGCTTTTCGCACGGCTTCAGAATGCCCATCTGGTCCGCCAATGGCCAGTGCAACATCATAACCTTCAAGCATCCAACCTTTCATGGTTTCAGCCAGCTTTTCAGTACTAAATTCACGTCCACCTACTTCAAGTGCAATCAATACTTCATTGTGTTTCAGTTGGCTGAGAATACTATCGCCCTCAATTTGGCGATATTTTAAAATATCTGCTTCGGAATCATTTTTGCCACGCTTTGCCATCGGGAGTTCAATAATTTGCGTCTGTACAAAAGGTTGGATTCTTTTGAAGTAATCCTCAAAACCAGTTAATACCCAAGCAGGCATTTTTTGACCAATGGTCAGAATACGGATTTTCATATTAACAATTTCTAACGTGGTAATTGCATCATTATAGCGTGATATTGGTTATTCTCAGGCGTACAACAAGAACTGAATGTCTAATTGCTGTTTTTTTAAATTATAGCTATACCAACACGCTTTTAAATTGGATTTATACATGCAAATAGCTTATCCAAATTTTTTAAATTTAAACTATCTTTTCATTATATTGCTCAGCTGTGGGCTTTCAACATGGAGTGTCGCTGCAGAACAAGCTATGATCAGCCAAGCTGAACCTGATCGTTTAAACAGTTATTTACAACAAGTGATTCACCCACAAGCGTTTCGAAATTATCAAAATATTCAAGAGCTCGATCGAGTTGCGGCATTCATTAAACAACAACTTGAACAGTTTGCGATTCCTTGTGAATACCAGCCTTATCAAGTCAAAGGCAAAACCTATCGAAATGTAATATGTCACTTACAAATGGGTCATGCCAAAAAAGTGATTGTTGGTGCTCATTATGATGTTTATGGGAGTTTCAAAGGTGCTGATGATAATGCTTCTGGTGTGGTGGGGTTAATAGAGATCGCACGAATTTTGGCAGCCAATAAAGCCAGTCTTAAACAGAATGTTGATTTTGTCTTTTATACTTTGGAAGAACCTCCGTATTTCCGTACTGAACATATGGGGAGTTATATTCATGCACAATCCATTTTAAAACAAAAAGATCAAATTCAAGCGGTGTATATTTTGGAAATGATTGGATATTTTGACCATAAAAATGTTCAGGATTATCCATCGGGATTAGCTTTGTTTTATCCCAAACATGGAAATTTTATTGGCGCAGTGAGTAATTTCACTTCACGTGGTTTGGGCGAAAAATATTGTGATGCCATGAAAGCGTTAAAACGCCTTGATTGTCAAAGATTGATAGCACCGTCATTTGTACAAGGCGTGGATTTCTCAGATCATTTGAATTATTGGCGCTTCGATATCCCTGCTATTATGATCACAGATACGGCTTTTTTTTAGAAATAAGCATTATCATACCCAAGAGGATACTGTTGAAAAACTCAATTTAAATAAGATGGCAGAAGTCATCAATGGTGTGGTGTATACAGTTTTACAAGACTGATATTTTTCAATCTGGTTATGTCATTTGCTATTTTGATCAAAGGAGAGCTTATGCAATACGGTGCAATGCAATTGCTCTCGATGTGGATTAAGGATCGGAAAATACAGAATCAATCGGTACATACCTTAGATGCTTATTTTCGAGATGTATCCAACTTTATTGATTTTTGTTATGACAAGCAGATTGAGGTTAAAACAAGTCGAAGCTGCTGATTTAAGAGAGGTATGTAGCTTATCGGGTTGAAAAAGATCAGCTTTCGACCAGCAGTTTACAACGGCATTTAACTTCAATTCGTCAGTTTATGAAGTGGGCCAAACAAGGTGGTTATTTAGAAATCAATGCAGCGGATGATTTTCAGATAAAGCGGCAAGCTCGACCATTACCAGGGATGATTGATATTGAAACGGTTAATCAAATCATGGATCAGCCTGAACCTGAAAAGCCAATCGAGAAGCAATTGTGGTTACGAGATAAGGCTATTCTCGGAGTTGCTCTATTCCAGTGGCCTACGCTTGGCGGAAGTGCAAAGTTTAACCATACGAGATATTGATTTTACCCGTCATTTATTGCGTATCACGGGTAAGGGGGAATAAGACTCGAATCGTACCTTTCGGCTCTAAAGCGAGAGAGAGTCTGATTGAATGGTTAAAAATCTATCGAATCTGGCAGGGGGAGTTCAGCCCTGAATCTTTAGTATTTATTACTCAACGCGGCACAAGTATTAGCCCACGTCAGATTGAAAATCGAGTCAAATACCAAGCACTACGTGCAGGGGTAAATGTTGATTTACACCCACATTTATTGCGTCACTGTTTTGCCAGTCATATGTTATCCAATAGTGGCGATCTGCGTGCAGTGCAAGAAATGCTAGGACATAGCAATTTAACCACAACACAGATTTATACCCACGTCGATTTTGATCACCTGGCACAAGTCTATGATCAAGCGCATCCAAGAGCTGCTGCATCAAAAATAAAAAATTGACTTTGAATATAAGGCTTTATTAAGCGTTGACCTTTCTATTTTGTAGCAGAATAGACTTGGTGGAAAAGCACAGTTGGTTTTTTAATAAAATGCATAGTGCTTAAACACATTTAGCACAGAAAAAAAGTCGAATAGATAATTGTTTTTAAAAATGCTCTCATGTATATCTAGGTTTGGGTATTTATTCAATACATTTCTATTGATTCAATTTTGCAGAAAAATTAGGTCTTTCAATGATCCCTGAACTTGAACAAAAATATAAGCAACTGACTGACGCTCAAAAAAGAAATTTTTTAAGGGCTATGGCTTACGTCAAATTAAACATTTCCGCAGAATTCAGCCTCCCCAAAATTGAGGCAACCTTACCGCAAGAAGGAAAAGTATTGGGTATCAATGCTGAGGGTAAAGTTCAAGCTGTAAATACCGCAACCAATCAGACCTATTTATGGATATCAGACCAACAATGGCAAGCGGCTCAAACAGTGTCTAACCATATTGATTTAAAAGAAGACTTTATTGAGATTTGGCAAGTGCTGGAGCCTCAAAATCAAGATTTGATTGATTTAAGCCATATTCATCGCGATTTTTCAGCAAGCATGGCAGAAATAATTCAATACTCAAATTGAAAATCTTGTTTTTGAATTCGATAGAGCTTCTCTTCTATGTAGTTGGATGGTGCTCGATCAAAATCAGGGATAGTAAGTCATGAGAAAAGTCAATTTCAATTTTTTCTCTTGACATTTTGCGAAGAACAAGATTATGTTTAGCATGTAAAGTGCAACAATCTCTTGAAAATTAAAGTTCTTCAAATGCAAATCTTAGACATGCTTGAGCGCCTGTGTTGCTTACAGCCTTTATTCCAAAATTTTGGATCAAGTCGCCAGCCAATTTCTATACATGGTGAAAATTCAAATTTTGAGGGTTGTTGTGATGTAGTCCCCACACACCCAGCTAAACTCTTGGGTTTCAATCAATTCAACTGCCCAAAGTCCCCAGCCTTTGATTTCGATTAAATATTTAATCTGATTTGCCAGTTCGTCACTTTGCTCACGGATTTAAAATTTTGGGGGAAAAATTGCCATTACTTCAGGGTTTGCTGTGATTTTTGCAAATGCATCGTAATCAGAAGCTTGCCATTGTCGAAGTAAAAAGACGATCTGTACATAATTCATAAATCATTTTTATAGACATCCTGATCAAAGTACTGCTTACGATAGAAAAGGGCGATAATTTTTAACGTATTTCCTCAGTCATATTTGGCTCGATATGCAGATCTTTGTTTTACGATATAAAATTTTGCATCGCCCAAGATAACCCGCATATTGACCAGCGTTACAGCTTTGGATTTTGTATACGGTAAAGTACATGTTCAGCCAAAGCATGTTTTTTGTCTAAAGCGGGGTGCAGCAAGTACTCGATCATAATCCATACCAGGTTTGCAGTTGCATCACTTTTTCCGAAGCTTGATTTGAGCACAGATGTGAAAGAAACAACCTGTTCTAGCTAACTTTTCAAATGCAAATGCCAAACATTGCTGAGAGGCTTCCGTCGCATAGCCCCTGAATGCCAATATTGTTGTGCAAATCGCCAACCAATTTCAACAACAAGGAGTAGAAAGTAAATTTTTCCGCTTGATTGGCTAGACCCACAAAACCGATAATTGCTGATTTTCTTTAACTCAACCGCCCAAAATCCCCAACCACATTCGGTAATTGAGTTTGAATCGATGTGCTAAAAGGTCACTTTTCATTTTTTTGATCAAGGTCGCTGGAAAATACCGCATAACCTCCTGGATCAGCATTTAAATCTGCAAAAGCTTCAAAATCACTAGCTTGCCATTGTCTAAGGATAAGTCTGGGTGTTTCTAATCGAACAGGTGCGATTAAATGTTTTCATATTCACCTAATACGTATTTTTGAATTACAGATCTTCAAGAGGTAGCTGAAAGCTTTGTTTAATAATTTGACTTGGGACATCCGTTTTTACACTGGTAATACCATTCCTTTTGGTCAAATGTGTCGACTGAAATTTACGATAGCTTTCTAAATCAGGTACTACCACTTTTAACATCGCATCACATTCACCCAGAATAATATAACACTCCATGACCTGGAGGCAGTTCTTTCATTGCTTCAATAAAGGTATCAATGGTTTCAGCATCTTGGCCTAACAACCAGATTCTTGAGAATAACATCAATTGAAAGCCAATTTTTTGTGGATCCACCACTGTTGTATAGTTTTGGATAACTTTGGCTTCTTCTAAGAGTCGAACTCGTCTTAGGCATGATGAGGGCGAGAGCCCAATCTCACGAGCCAAATCATTATTTTGGATTCGACCATTGGCTTGTAAAGCACGAATGATATTTTTATCAATACGGTCTAGCTTAATTAGAATAGTCTTAGATGAAATTTTCATAAATTAGAATTTAATTTGAAAAATAATCATCATTATAGAATATTTGAAATCCTATTTTAAGCATTTTAAAAGATACTGTTTTCTTCTCTGCAGTCAAACTTCAGAAAGGGAAAAGAGATGTCTGTATTTGTACTTTTTGCCTTAACGGTACTTCCGTTAATTTTCACACCAGGACCAGATATGTTATTTATCCTGTCACAAGTGATAGGTAAAGATGCGAAAGCAGGCATGATGGCGACAATCGGTATTTGTTCTGGCTATCTGGTTCATTCGATTCTTGTTGCGCTTGGAATTGCTGCAATTATTGTTTCATTCCCAGTATTGTTTGAGACGATTCGATATTTGGGGATCGCTTATTTATTGTATTTGGCATTTCATTTGATTAAATCAGTATTTAGCCAAAAGACATTACGTATTGAGCAGAAAGCAGTTTCGAATCCTATTCGTAAAGGCTTTGTTACGGCATTGTTGAATCCAAAAGGCATGTTGATCTATTTTGCGATTTTGCCACAATTCATCGATAAATCAGGCAACACTGTGTTTCAAGGCTTAGCCTTGTCAGCAATTTTTATTGCTTTGATATTCTTAGTGTATTGTGGTTTGAGCCTTTTGATTGCTCAATTGACTCAAAGAGCAGCACATCAATGAACGTAAGCAAAAATGGATTGATGGTGGTTCAGGGACTTTGTTGACCATTGCAGCCGCATTGGTTATTGGCAAATTAATCCAAAGCAGAAAGAAACGGTGATTTTGAAAAGAAGCCCGTTTTTGCATATTTAGTATTTTGTTACAAGTTTAATGCCGAAAAGTTCGACAAATTTAATCAATAAACATACTTAGAAAATTAGCATGAATCTGTCTAAAATGACAGAGTGTAGCAGTATCGATGAACGGGTGGTGTCATCCCTTTGATTGATTGATAATTTATCTTAATTCTTTGATTATTTATACAGAATTCTATACAAATAATGTTATTTATCAATATATAAATATTGTCGAAATAGTAGCCTTACGTGTCTAAGTTAAAATATTTAGAAAAATGTGAACTCGTACGTTCAAGCTTTTTTAAGACTTTTTACAGCTGTTTTGTCGAATTGTGACTTGACCGAAATGCCAATCACATTGCAAGATAGACACCTAAATAATTTTAAATGAAGCGTTATTATAACTCTTCTTAACATTTACTTTTGCTAAAACAGCCGAGGATTACATGAAGGCTCTTGTTGCTGTAAAACGTGTGGTTGATGCCAACGTTAAAGTTCGCGTTAAACCGGACAATAGTGGGGTAGACCTTACTAACGTTAAAATGTCAATTAACCCATTCGATGAAATCGCAGTTGAAGAAGCGGTTCGCTTAAAAGAAAAAGGAACAGTTTCAGAAATCGTTGTTGTTTCTATTGGACCAAAAGAAGCGCAAGAACAAATTCGTTCTGCTATGGCGCTTGGTGCAGATCGCGGTATTTTAGTTGAGGCTGATGACAGTCAACTTGGCGCTTTAGAAGTTGCTAAAATCCTAAAAGGCTGTTGTTGAACAAGAACAACCACAACTTGTGCTTTTAGGTAAGCAAGCAATTGATGATGACTCTAACCAAGTTGGTCAAATGTTGGGTGCTTTACTTGGCGCTGGTCAAGGTACATTTGCTTCTGTAGTAACTGTAAATGGCGATAAAGTTCAAGTAACTCGTGAAGTTGATGGTGGTTTACAAACTGTTGAGTTAAATACTCCAGCGATCATCACCACTGACTTACGTTTGAATGAGCCACGTTATGCTGCGCTTCCAAACATTATGAAAGCACGTAAAAAGCCACTTGATACGAAAACTCCTGCAGATTTCGGTGTTACAGCAACTTCTAAACTTAAAACAGTTAAAGTTGAACCACCTGCAGAGCGTAAAGCTGGTGTACAAGTGAAGTCTGTAGACGAGCTTGTTGAAAAACTTAAAAATGAAGCGAAAGTGATCTAATACAGAAGGATAAAATCATGAGTATTTTAGTTATCGCTGAGCACGACAATAAGACACTTAACGGTGCAACTTTAAACGTTGTTGCTGCGGCTCAAAAAATCGGTGGTGATATCACTGTATTGGTTGCAGGTTCTGGTGCTCAAGCAGTTGCAGATGCTGCTGCGAAAGTTGCTGGTGTAAGCAAAGTTTTGCTTGCTGATGATGCAGCTTATGCAAACCAATTGGCTGAAAACGTAGCGAAACTTGTTGCTGAATTAGGTAAAGGTTATTCACATATCCTTGCTGCTTCAACAACTACAGGTAAGAATATCTTGCCACGCGCTGCTGCACTTTTAGACTCAAGCATGATTACTGACATCATTGCTGTTGAAGGTCCTAAAACTTTCAAACGTCCAATTTATGCAGGTAATGCAATTGCTACAGTTCAATCTGACGAAGCAATTGTTCTTGCAACTGTACGTGGTACAGCTTTTGATCCTGTTGCTGCTGAAGGCGGTTCTGCTGCAGTTGAATCTGCAGCTTCTACAGGTGATGCAGGTATTTCTAAGTTCATTTCTGAAGAAATTGTGAAATCAGAACGTCCTGAATTAACTGCTGCGCGTATCGTTGTATCGGGTGGTCGTGGTGTTGGTTCTGGTGAGAACTATCATAAAGTACTTGATCCACTTGCTGACAAGCTTAGTGCTGCTCAAGGTGCTTCACGTGCTGCGGTTGATGCTGGCTTCGTTCCTAACGATATGCAAGTTGGTCAAACTGGTAAAATCGTTGCGCCTGATCTCTACATCGCTGTAGGTATTTCTGGTGCGATCCAGCATTTGGCAGGTATGAAAGATTCTAAAGTGATTGTTGCAATCAACAAAGATGAAGAAGCACCAATCAATGCTGTAGCTGACTACTGGTTAGTTGGTGATTTGAATACTGTTGTTCCTGAATTAGTTTCTAAACTTTAATTCTCGAATTAAGTTTCAAAAAACGCGCTTAGGATTTCCTAAGTGCGTTTTTTTATTTTAGAAATTTATTGAATACGTAGATGGATGGTGTGCACGGATAAATAAAGTCGTGATGGTGGTTTATTCCTATTCTAATAAGTGGGTTATTCTCTATTCGAATAAAGAAACTCTGAGTAGCTTCTCTCATCAGCCCTTTTTATAGTGTTATTCAACTTAAAAGCTCCTTTATCGTCGTTTTTCCCCATACGGGTAAGTAACCTTGCAAAACTCATATGATTCGCGCTACACGATCTTTTTTTGATTTATAAAAGTGGTTTTAAACATAAGCTGTCATAAAATAAAAATAGTGATCAAAAATGCTATTTTCATTTTTTCTGATCTTAATTTTTATGTTTAAGATGCTGTATCTTGAGTGATTATTTTATCAATAAGTAATTGATGTAGGACGAGATCAATGCTTTGGCGAAAAGAACAAGAGAGAATCAGTGGATAAATACCTTGAAGTCCAATTTTAAACCCGATAAGATCAAAGTATAAACACAATTAAATTTTCCATCGTATACTGGCAATATACAGAAAATTCCAGTGTAAATCAGCTGTTACAGGCATAACATTGTATTTAATCCTGTAGTGTCTCTTGACCATTCTTTTAATTCTATACTTGTTGGCGCGTTAGACTGGCTGATTCTATCGTTTTAAATCCTTGCGCTTTTCCATTATTGCTCAATTCCTTATCATCTCACCTAGAACAGCTATAAATATGAAGTGTCCTAAATGTTACGCTGAGAATATCAATGAAGCCATGAAATGTGGTATTTGTGGTACTCGTTTAAAACATGGTTAAACAGACCAACAATTTAACAGGCAATAGCAATGTTGAGTTTTCTGTACGTCGTGAAAATAAGCAAGAGACAGTCAAATCCCACGCATAATATAAAATCTCGTCAGACTCCGCCGAACAATGAAACTGAGAGCAATCAGCATACTTCTGTAGGTGATAAGGCGAGTGCGTTACTTGAATCATGGCAGCAGAGAGTCGCAAATACTCAAAGAGAGTCGCAAAATCAGCCTAAAAAAGAAAAATTTTAAAATTGTCTGGATACTTTTAGCTGTATTTATGTTTGGTCCCGCAGTGCTTGGGGTTATTTCAAGTGTGGTTATCCCTATCGTAATGTCTGTAATTGGGTCATCCAATCAAGATGAGGCTGCGACAACAGATGAAGCACTACCTGCAAGCGAAGAGGTGGTGTCTAACGAATACCAAGCACGTTATTTTGATATGCAAGCTTATCAAGCACGCTTAGCACAGTATTATGATGCCAAGCATCGTTTTGCGACGAGCCTAAAAGATATTGAAAAGTTTGAACAGACCCAGTTTAGTGATTTTATTTTTGATCAAATTGAAATCACACAGCAAGGGATTTTAGTGGGTAAATTCACTGATGCGCCTGCAAGTCGAATATATATGGTTCCACAGCAGGAAAATAATCAAATTGGTGATTGGCAGTGTTATCGCGTAGCAATCAGTGATGATTTGCTGCAACACTGTGAATTGCTTCAGGCAGATCCATATAAATTATAGAAATTTACAACACTCTATATTTGGATGTGTTTAGATTTTTCTGATCAGTGGGGTGGACTTCGTATTGCTTTGCTCATATTTTTTGCCATATCGGATTTTATATGGCAATTTTCAAGTTTGAGTTGTTTTAATCGATCCGATATAAACCTGTTTGATGTGATTGATTTTTTACTGATAAACATCGCAAAAATAGTGAATGAAGCACGCCATTGAGTATGATTGGATAGATAAAAACAGGTCAGGTTTTGAGATAAAAATACCCATTCATTTATAAATTTAGCGATGCTTGATTGACCGCCTAATCAGGTGGTTTTTTATTGTCAATAAATCGTTAAAATTGTTTAAAAATACTACAAAAAATCATGATTATAGTGTGGTCGGATAGGCACAAAATCGCTTGGTTTTATGCTATACTGTGCGACTGAATTTTAGATTTTGGCTCAACGCTTTTTGAGCTAAATTTTGACTAGCTAGATTATATAAATGAGCAGTTGCTGCTTGCACTGTTTGTAATAAGGAGTATGCATGAGCGTATCGGAAATTAGACCGATTGCCATTGAGGATGAACTAAAAAGCTCATATCTCGATTATGCCATGAGTGTTATTGTATCTCGTGCATTACCAGACGTGAGAGATGGTTTAAAACCTGTTCATCGTCGTGTGCTGTTCGCTATGCACGAGTTAGGCAACGACTATAACAAAGCCTATAAAAAATCTGCACGTGTTGTTGGTGACGTAATCGGTAAATATCACCCACATGGTGATTCAGCTGTTTATGAAACAATTGTTCGTATGGCTCAAGATTTTAGTCTACGTTATCAATTGGTTGATGGTCAGGGTAACTTTGGTTCTGTCGATGGTGACAGCGCAGCAGCAATGCGTTATACCGAAGTCCGTATGCGTAAGCTCACCCATGAAATGTTGGCTGACTTAGAAAAAGATACAGTTGAGTGGGAAGATAACTACGATGGCTCTGAGCGTATTCCTCAGGTTATGCCAACACGTATTCCTAACTTATTGATCAATGGTGTGACAGGTATTGCTGTCGGTATGGCGACCAACATGGCGCCACACAACATGACAGAAGTAGTTAATGCATGTTTGGCTTATGCAAATAATCCGAACATCTCAATTGAAGGATTGATGGAATATATTTCTGGTCCAGATTTCCCTACAGGCGGCATTATCTATGGTAAATCAGGAATTGTAGATGCTTACCGTACAGGTAAAGGTCGTTTGCATATTCGTGGTAAATACCATTTTGAAGAAGACCAAAAAACTGGTCGTACGACGATTGTTTTCACTGAAATTCCTTATCAGGTCAATAAAGCAAGAACCATTGAACGTATTGCTGAATTGGTCAAAGAGAAAAAACTTGAAGGTATTTCAGAACTTCGAGACGAATCTGATAAAGATGGGATGCGTATTGCAATTGACTTAAAGCGTGGTGAAAACGCTGAAGTTATTGTCAATAACTTATTTTTAAATACTCAACTTGAAAATTCATTCAGTATCAACATGGTTTGCCTAGACAATGGCCAACCTAAACTGATGAATTTAAAAGACATCATTGCGGCATTTATTCGTCACCGTCAAGAAGTAGTGACACGCCGTACCATGTTTGAATTACGGAAAGCGCGTGAGCGTGGTCATATCTTAGAAGGTTTGACTGTTGCTTTAGCCAATATTGATGAAATCATCGAAACCATTAAGACTTCTGCGAATCCAGCTGAAGCACGTGAGCGTTTACTTGCTGGCGAATGGGCGGGTGGAAATGTTGTTGCATTGCTAGAAAAAGCGGGTGCAATTTCAGTTCGCCCGGATGAGATTGAAGGTGAAGATCCAAGTCGCCCATTTGGTTTAGATGGTCAGCTTTATCGTTTATCTCCAGCTCAGGTTGGTGCAATTTTAGAATTACGTTTACATCGTTTAACCGGCCTTGAACAAGATAAGTTACAAGCTGAATATTCTGAAATTTTAGCTCAAATTGCTGAACTTACAGCAATTTTAAATGACTTCAATCTTTTGATGAATGTGATCCGTGAAGAACTTGCATTGGTTCTTCAACAGTATGGCGATGCACGTAAAACGGACATTGTTGAATCACGTATTGATTTCTCTCGTGAAGATTTGATTCCAGAAGAGCAAGTTGTTTTAACTGTTTCAAAAACAGGTTATGCAAAAACTCAACCATTGTCTGATTATGCTGCTCAGCGCCGTGGTGGACGTGGTAAATCTGCAACCTCGATGAAAGAAGATGATTATATTCAACATTTAATCGTGACATCGAACCATGCAACTGTATCTGTGCTTTACCAATGTAGGTAAAGTTTATCGCTTAAGAGTATTTGAAGTACCTCAAGCGTCACGTGGTGCAAAAGGCCGCCCAATGGTGAACTTATTACCATTGGATGCAGAAGAGACCATTACAGCGATTCTTCCTGTAATTGATGCTCCGAAGAAATTTACTGAGCGTTTAACTGAGTTTAGAACTTTTGTCCGTGCCAACGTTGCTCAACTGCGTGAAAACACAATTATCGACTCACATTACGAAGCACTAAAAGCTGCGTTTGCAGAGCTTGGTGAAAATCCAGATGACTTATCAGATGCTTTACGTAAGCAACTCAAAGAAATTGGTATTGAGCTTTCTGCTTCTGATCTTGATGATGAATTAATTGCTGAATTTGCTGAACGTGTAGAAAGTGTGCGTAAAAACTTCTATGTATTTATGGCAACAGCATCAGGTACAGTAAAACGTGTTGAATTAGAGCAGTTTGGTAATGTTCGTTCAAATGGTTTACGTGCGATTGAGTTGAAAGAAGAAGATACTTTAATTGGTGTTGCAATTACTGATGGTGAACAGCAAATTATGTTGTTCTCAAATGAAGGTAAAGCAATCCGTTTCTCTGAAACTGATGCTCGTGTGATGGGGCGTACTGCGAAAGGTGTTCGTGGTATGCGTGTGGCATTGGCTGCAGCACAAACAGAAGAAGATGTTGAAATTGATGTAGATTCAGATGATGAAGATACTGCAGATTCAAATACCAATGTGGTTAGCCGAATCGTTTCGTTAGTTGTTGTACCAGAAACTGGCGAAGTGTTATGTGCTTCTGCAAATGGTTATGGTAAACGTACACCAGTAGATGACTTCCCAACCAAAAACGTGGTGGTAAAGGTGTTATTGCCATTAAAACATCTGAACGTAATGGTGAGTTAGTGGGCGCTGTTGCCATCGATGAATCTAAAGAATTGATGTTGATTTCTGATGGTGGAACGCTGGTTCGTACCCGTGCTTCTGAAGTAGCGCGAACTGGTCGTAATGCCCAAGGTGTCCGTTTGATCCGCTTAGGTAATGAAGAAGTCTTGGTCGGTGTGGTTGCGGTTGAAGCTGTAGAAGCTGATGATGAGATTATCGATCAGTTAGACGCGATCGAAGGCGAGACTGCTTTAGATTCAGAGAGTTTAATTGATTCTGAAAAATTAGTTGATGATGAAACTGTTATGGATGAAGGTGAAACTGAGTCTGATAATACTGAATCTGACGAGTAATTTTTAGAGAAATAAGAAGAGCGCTTAGGCGCTCTTTTTTTGTATTCTGATCAAGCTTATAAAATCTACAGTTCTGTTTAAATCTTATGAATTGAGCTAACGTATACACAGCTTTTTTCTAACGAAAACCAAATAAAAAATAAATAAAAGTAAATGCGAACAAAGCTATAATCGAGTTTTTGAACATAAAATAAATGCTTAAATTGATCTACTATGTTCCAGAATCACACCTTGAAGCAACTAAACTTGCAATTTTTAAAGCAGGAGCGGGCGGTATTGGCGATTATGAACATTGCGCTTGGCAAGTGTTAGGAACAGGTCAATTTAAACCGTTAAGTGGTGCAAAGCCTTTTATTGGTGAGTTAGATCATTTGGAGCAACTGCCTGAATGGCGAGTGGAAACCATCGTTCCTGAAGATAAGGCAAAACAAGTGGCAATCGCTTTAAAAGCAAGTCATCCTTATGAAGAACCTGCTTTTGAGTTTATTCAAATGGTTGATATTGAATAATAGTTTAAAAATCTCAACCCTCTTTTGAACAGAGAGGGGGGTATTGATTAGCTAAAATTAAACTTTTTGAATAAACAAATCACGATCAAAACGGTATTGTGGGAAGAATACGCCATCTTCAGCACGTTCACCGGCACTAATCACCATGACTGGAAATTCTTTATCACCTAGATTGAGGATCTTACGAACTAAGGGTTCATCAAAACCTTCCATCATGCAACTGTCAAAACCATAAGCACGTAGAGCCAATACCAAGTTTTCACAAGCCAAGGCTGTCGTTTTACTGGCCCAAAGCTTTGCATCAGCTGGGTTAAACGCAGTCACAGGGAGTTGTTTATCTAACGTGCGTGCAACTTTAAAAGCCACTTTTTTAAAGTTACCTAAAGCATTCAGATAACCTGTTTTATAGTTATATGCGATAAATTTATAATATTGTTTTACCGCTCTTGGCGCTTCAGGCATGGGGAAATGGGTTAAATTGTTTTTTGCCATTTCATCAATACGGTCAATACGTGCCACACATACAATCAGTTCTGCGGCTGTTTTTGCTGATAATTGGCTTAAACAAGCTTTGACTAATTGTTTCTTTTTCGCTTGAGACTGAACCACATAGAACGTCCAAGGCTGAAGATTTGATGAGTTTGGTGCCAATAAAGCCAAATCTAAACAAGCATCTAAAACATCGGCAGGGATTTGCTTTTCAGTGTATTTACGTACTGAGCGACGACTTTCTATGACTTTACGGAAATTTTCAATATCGATATCTTGTGGAGCGGGTTCGTAATAGCGCTTCTTGGTCGTTGTATCTTGTGACATGATCTTTACCCATAATTAAATGAACTGTTTTATTGGATGCAAAATGACCAAAGCCACTGAATAATACTCATGCAGTGGCTTTGATCAGATTCTCTCAATTAATTAAATTGAGAGAAGTTTGGCTTACGCTTTTGCATAAATGCAGCAACGGCTTCAGCCATTTCAGGTGATTTAACACGTTGCATAAAGATCACCGCTTCATCATCCACGCATTGAATAATCTCTTCAAGATTATGCTTCATTAACGCTTTGGTTTGTTTGATCGAAGCCAATGGAAGTGCTGCAAGGGTTTGTGCTTGATGCAAAGCGTGACCATATACATCATCTTCAATACTATTGATTAAGCCAGCATTGAGTGCTTTTTCACTGTTAAATTTTTGCGCAGTTAACAGCAATTCAGCCGCTTTATGATATCCCGCTTGTTGAATCAAGAGTTTGCTTGAAGCACCCTCTGGAGAAAGTCCTAAGCTGACAAATGGAATTTGGAACAGGGCAGTATTGTCTGCATAAACGAGGTCAGCATGTAAAAGTATTGTTACTCCGATCCCAATCGCTACACCACGTACTGCACAGATCAATGGTTTAGATAAACGTGCAGCAGATTTTAATAATACAAATGGAGGGCCATCACCCTCTTTACCTTCAAGTGGTTGTTGAATGAAAGCCATAAAGTCTTTCATATCATTACCCGCACTAAAGTCAGCATCTGCACCACGTAAGATCACCACACGAACATCACGCTCTTGATCAGCTTCATCTAAGGCTTTTGCAATCCATAGATACAATTCACCATACAGTGCATTTTTTGCTTCTGGTCGATTAATTGCTAAAGTCAGTACACCATTCTCTAAATTTGCGTTTAAATGTTGATGTGGCTGTTGAATACAACTAAGTGTCATCGTACTATCCTTGCTTTAAAATTTAATTGGATTTTATGCCCTCATTATGTCGCATATTTGAAATTCTGTTGCAACTGATGAGTTCATAAAAAATTACTTTTATGACTTATAAATTTGATTATCTTGTTTATATTGGACGTTTTCAGCCCTTTCATCTCGCGCATATGCAAACCATTAAAATTGCATTACAACAAAGCCAATATGTAATTTTGGCCTTGGGTTCTGCGCAAAATGAACGGAATACTAAAAATCCTTTTCTGGCATCAGAACGGGAACAAATGGTTTTGTCTAATTTTTCTGAAGCGGATCAAAAACGAATCAAATTTGTACATGTTATTGATGTTTATAACGATACTAAATGGGTGGAGCTGGTTAAGTCCTTGGTCAATGCTACTGTTCTAGAGACCGATAAGATTGGCTTAATTGGTCACTTTAAAGATGATTCATCTTATTACTTAAAACTATTTCCAGAATGGCAAATGGTTGAACTGGATAGTTTAGTCGGCTCTATCTCTGCGACCCCGTTACGTGAAGCGTATTATCGTGGTGAAATTTATCAGGTCGAGTTTCCTTTGGGCACAGCGGAGTTTTTAGAGAAATTTCAAAAAACGGAAATTTACCAACAATTAAAGTACAAATACCAAACGCAAGACAAATCAAATCTTTAATGTTTTTTGTGTGCATTGCAATACACTGAATAGAAATATATAGAATATGAATGGAGTATTGCATGCAGTTTAAATCAGTCGCTATAAACGGGGCTTTATTGGGGAGCTTCGTTATTTCGATTTCAAGCTATGCCGCGTCTTGGACATTGACACCCAATAGTGATGTTGGATTTCATATCGACTCATTGGGTATGAACATCGTCAAAGGGCAATTTAAGCGTGTTCAATTCTTCCCTTAATTTTGATACGAGCACTCCGCAAAATGCATCTACTGAATTTGTGATGGATGTAAATAGCCTAAGCATTAATGAATCTTCCTTGAAAAACATGATTATGGGTGAAGACTTATTTTATGCTGCTAAATATCCGTCCGCTTCTTTTAAAAGTACGGCATTTAAACCGCTTGCTAATAATAAATATCTAATTTCAGGTAATTTAACCTTGCGTAATGTGACTAAGCCTGTAACTTTTAATGCGACAATTAAACCCAATCTAAATAATCCAAAATTGCTGGATTTTAGTTCTACTACAGTCATAAAGCGTAGTGATTTCGGAATGAAAAAAGCTGTGGGTGGCGTTGGAGAAAAAGTGAATATCCAAGTGTCTGGGCAGTGGAAAGCACAATAGAAAATATCAGACCTAGAAAAGATCAAAGATAGAGGAGGCAGGGTGCGTTATTTTTTTAATCTCATCGTTATTTCGAGCCTGTTTTTTAAGTCTAATATTTTAGATGTTCAATTAAAAAATCAATGAATAAGCGGATGTGTCGTTGTTCATATTTATTCTTAGGATAAAGCAGGGAAAATTGTCGTTGAGTACCTGAATATTGTTGTAGGACTTCGACCAGCTTTCCTTGTTTTAAATCATTTTCAATAATAAAACGGCAGGTTTGTAATAGGCCACCACCATGTTGAGCTAAGGTAATGGTGGCTAAAATATCTTCACTGCAATTCAAGTGTCCTTGCGTTTGAATCTCTACAACTTCATTTTCAATGAGCATCGACCAAGGCACTTCTTTTCCTGTGCTAGGTAAGATAAATTGAATACATTGATGATATTGTAAATCGGCAATCTCAGTAGGTGTGCCATGTTTCTTTAAGTATTCAGGAGAGGCGACAATCAGCAAGTCGGCTTTTTCTAAACAACGAGCGATTAAATTGGATTCAGGTACATTACGCCCTCGAATTGCAAGATCAAAACCTTCCGTAATGAAATCTACATTTTTATTGGTGAGCTGTATATCCAAGTTAATTTCAGGGTAAAGCTGCTGAAATTTAGGTAAGAGAGGTAGAACTCTAAAGTGACCAAAAGGTGTTGGTAAACTCATCCTGATTGTTCCAGAAGGTTGAGCTGATTTATTTTTTAATCTTAATTCGACTTCAGCAATTTGTTTGAGTGCCTGCTGACATTCTAAAAAATATTCCTCACCCGCTTGGGTTAAACGAACATTGCGTGTTGTTCGATTAAACAGTTGAATCCCTAAGCGACCTTCTAAACGAGCAATGGATCGACTTACCGCTGCGGGTGTTAAACCAGCTTGATAGGCAGCCTTGGAAAAACTTCGTTGTTCAGCAACGAGACAAAATATTTCAACACTACTCAACATTGTTCGTTTGAATGTTGTGTTCATTATATACACCATGTAATAACTGAATTGATATTATGAGTATTTATTGTTCATGATGTTAAGAATAGCATGAAGTTAAAGTCAACTTAAGGAATAAGTAGATGCAACTTTTTTACACAGCGGGTGCATGTTCACTTGCCCCTCATATCGTATTACAAGAAATTAACCAAGATTTTAATTTAGTGAATGTTTCTTTTAAAAATCATCAGACGGAACAAGGTCAGGATTTTTTGAAAATTAACCCGAAAGGCCAAGTGCCATTTTTAATCAGTGATGATGGCTTACATTTGAGTGAGGGTGCGATCATTAGCCAGTATTTGGCTGAGGTTGCTAAACGTAGTGATTTATTACCTACATTTGGCGATTTAAAGCGCTATAAAGTATTGGAGTGGATGAACTACATTAGTTCGGAATTACATAAATCGTATGCACCATTTTTTCAAAAAAGGGTTTGATGATACGAGTAAAAATATTTTCAAAGAGAAATTATTAAAACAATATACATGGGTCGACGAGCAAATTCATGATTCAGAAAATCTGTTGGGGCAAGGATTTACCATTGCAGAGATTTACTTATTTGTTGTGACTCGTTGGACAACATTGATCAATTTGGACTTAAGTCATTTGAAATCTTTACAAGCTTTTATGGAGCAAATGCAACAACATCCATCTGTACAAAAAGCAATGCAAGCTGAAGGTCTTCTTTAGGAGAAACATCCAATGCCATATGTTCTAATTCAAGTGACAGATGAAGGGGGGACTTCAGGCGAAAAAGAAATTGTTTCTAGAGGGGAAATCTGAGTTGTTGGTAAATGTTGTATATGGGGATCCTGCAAAAAATTTGGAGGGGTTGGTGAAGTGCAACCCCCAATTGGGGGGGGGGGGTAAAACTTTAAAAAAAAAACCCCAAAAAATAAAAAAACACAATGAAGTAATATTATTATAAAAAAATAAGAGGAATAGATACATAAACTTTTTTATTTTTTTATTTTATATAATATAGATATTTTTAAAATTTTGAAAAATTTTCACTTTTTTTAAGCTTATTTTTGTTATGTTATAACATTAGTTATTTTAAAAATTTTTGAAAATTTTTTTTGTTGATTTTCTTTTTTTTTTTTTATTTCTAAAAAAGTAAAAAATTTAATCAATCAAATACTGAGTAAAACTACCGCAGTTCTAAGCTTGAAGTATGTGATTGAACCAAAGTATTTCTATGATGTTTTAACATTGGTTTATAGTGAAAATCGTGGTGGATTATTTCTAAAAGTTTTTCATTATAGGTTATTAAAATAAGATACTTTAATTTAGGTCGAGTCGTAGCTTCTAGAAAGATTAATCCAAAATAGATTGAGTATTACTAATTAAATCCAATGTGAGTTTTTCCAGTTGTTTAGATTGTTGTTTCCAATGATGCCAATATAGATGTAAATCGGTTCTTGCTTTGGGCATGATTTCAAGTAATTGTCCTGTTGCTAATTCTTTTTGAATTTGCATTTTAGGCACCATGCCATAACCTAAATCGAGCAAAATTGCATCCACAAAAGATGTTGCAGAAGGAATAAAGTGGCATGGATAACTGTTTGGCATCAAGCCAAAAACGTGTTGTAAAACTTCGGCATGTACATGGTCTTTATCATTAAAAATAACAGCAGGGATATGCCGTAACGTTTCACGTTGAATGCCATGCTGAAAGTAAGTGTGGATAAAATTCGGTGTAGCAACCATCCTATAAGTCATTTTACCTAAATGAATCGCCTCACAGCCTTTCATTGGTTTCGATTCGGTCGAGATACAGGCATTGACCAATCCCGCTTCAAGAAGGTGATGGGTTTGGGTTTGATCATCAATTTTTAAGTCTATAACAATTTTTTCTGTGAGTAAGGTGTGTTGAATTGTGGGTAATAGCCACGTCACCAATGAATCGGCATTAGCCGCGATATTTAATTTAAAAAATTGTGATTGCGAGCTTTGCCCTTGAAGATTCTGAATTAAATTTTGTTCCATCAAGCGATGATGTTGCAGGAAAAGTAACACTTCCTGACCTGCTTGAGTGACTTTACATGGTCTTTCTCGAATGATCAGCACTTGCCCAAGTTGTTTTTCCAAAGTTTGCAAACGTAGTGTTACCGCTGATGCTGTGATATTTAAACGAATAGCAGCTTGCTCAAAGCTACCTGTTTCGGCAACCGCTAGAAATGCTTCACTATGCTTACTTTGTAACATGCTGATCCTCTAAAAAAATTGGGTGTTTTTTATATAAAGATATAAGTTATTTTAAAAATGTCACATCATGGTTAACTAAGAAAAACTTAGCTAAGATGATATTTATTTATAAATACTCATTTAAAGAGATAAGTTTGGATAATAGCACAGTCCATTCAAAACTTTAAAAGTGTAGTTTTAAAATGTTGCAAAGTTATATGCAGGGGTTGGCTGTTGGGTTTAGCTTGATTATTGCAATTGGCGCTCAAAATGCTTTTGTACTCAAACAAGGTTTAAAGAAGCAACATGTATTTTGGGTTTGCATGGTCTGTGCCGCATCTGACTCGATTTTAATTTTATTGGGTGTACTGGGATTTTCTAAAGTCATTCAAACGCATCCAGAGTTTGTCGATTGGGCAAAATATTTTGGAGCAACGTTTTTATTGATCTATGGGGCGCAACATTTTCTACAAGCTTTTAGAGCATCGACAGGTTTAAAACCGAGTGAAAAAATGAATCCAAGCTGATGAAAATGCTTCTAATTTGTTTAGCTTTAACTTGGCTTAATCCACATGTTTATTTGGATACAGTGGTTTTAATTGGTTCTATATCGACAAAGTTTGAAGCTACCGCGCTTTATTTTGCGATTGGTGCAGTAACAGCATCGTGGTTATTCTTCTTTAGCTTAGGTTTTGGTGCACGCTTTTACTCCCGGTTTTTCAAAATCAACGTTCATGGCAAATATTAGATTTTATTATTGCATTGGTTATGTGGGGAATTGCAATCTCTTTGCTGCTTTGATTGGTATTGTTGGATCAAGTCAGCGTAATGATCTTTTTTAATGTGGAAAGAGGGAACAATCTATATCGGGCTTGAGGATGTTTTCAATAAGAAGATTCTAGTCCCTGACACGCTTTAAAATCATGTTAACTTTAGAGCGAGTAGGGACTTTTGCAGTTAAGCTTTTTGTAGTGCTTTTAAGTCTTCTAAAACTTGTTCAGCATGTCCAGCCGCTTTAACTTTACGATACTCTTTAACCAGTTTGCCTTGATGATAAATAAACGTTGAGCGCTCAATCCCCATCACTTGTTTACCATACATATTTTTTTCTTTAATCACATCAAAGTGTTTACATAATACTTCTTCTTTGTCACTGATCAGATTAATGGTCAATGCTTGCTTCTCCGTAAAGTTTTGATGTGCTTTTACAGAGTCACGAGATACACCAATGATGGTGGTATTTAAAGCGTCAAATTGGTCTTTTATACAAGAGAAACCAACCGCTTGAGTGGTACAGCCAGGTGTAGAATCTTTTGGATAAAAATATAAAACTAACCAATCTGTAGAGAGCTCAGTGAGGTTGATTTCACCTGTCGTCGTTGGGAATTTCTGATTCGGAAGTTGTATTTGTTCAGTCATTGTTTGTCCTTAAATGCTGTTGTGTTTAAGTTCAAGTGCTAAAAAGGCATAATTTTCATGATAGAGAATATCACCTTTATTCAGTAAAAGCGGCTTTTTAAAAATTGGACCATCGATCAGCGTGGTATGAAATTCACCCGCTTCACCACATGGATCAATCCCACGTTCGATTAATTCATCCACAAAATCAGCTGTTAAAACTCTACCCAAATCTTCAACCCGCATACCGAGGTTTAAATTAATCGTCACAATGATGCTGACTAAACCCAATTGAATAAATTCACCCACAATGTCGAGCCGCGGTTTTTGCCATAATGGCATACATAACTGTAATTGGCTTTGTTCACAGACAGATTGGTTCCATTGCGCATGTCCAATCAGATCAATATCACCAGTAACAAGTGCTTCTGCACCCAACTGTTTGGTTTGATTGAGGAGATTTACAAATTGATGTTCATAGTCATTCCACGTGGCTGATGCTTTAAGTATAGGTAAACCAATCCGCTCTGCTTGGGCATCAATGATATCAAGTGGCATGGCATGAGAACGAGATCTTTGTCCGTGTTCTTCTAACATGACAATGAGAGCTACGGCTTGCCCACTTTGCAAAGCGTGATATAAAGCCAGGCTACTATCTTTCCTGCCACTATATGAAGCAACAAATTTTTGTTGCTGTATCACAGTATTCCATTGATCCTGCATATGGTTTTGTATCATCCAATTGTAAAAAGAGCCTGCATGGGCAGGCTCTTTTGCAACAAGAAGAAATTATTTCTTCGCTTGTGCAGCTTTCATTGCTTCTTCAGTTAAGGTTTTTAATTTACCTGTTAACTGAGGACCAAAACATGTTTGAAGGTCTTGGTTATTTTTTTGAACGAAAGCAAGTGTTGCTGGGCTTTTCTTTTGGTTAATGGCACTTTGAATTTGCCATTTTTGATCATTGGTTAACTTACCATCAGATTCAACAGCACAGCTACAGTATTTACTTACTTCAGCAGAAGTTAATTTACCACCTTTAGTTGTTTCTGTTTTACACACGCCAATAAGTGCAGATTTAACATTCGCACTTTTATAGGCTTGTTGAACTGCATTTGATTCAGCAGCAAAAGCCGTAGATCCCATTAAAGCCGAAGCTGAAAATAAAGCAGAAAGAATAAGACTTGATTTTAAATTTTTCATAAACAGTACCTTGTTATTGCGGTATATAACGTGTTGGGTCTGCAATACCTGCATCCTTAAAACCTTCTTTACGAAGCTCGGCAGCTATCACATTTGCCACAAGCATGTCACTTCGGTCATCTGCTTGATAGCATGAAACCGTTTGACTATAGTCTACGCCATGTTCGATGCCCAAGCGTATTATATTCGCTTTGGATAAATGTAACAGAGGTGTTTCAAACTTAAGAGGTTTTCCTTCTACACCGACTTTCGTTGCAAGACGAGCCATGTTAGCAAAGGCCTCGATAAACCCTGGGCGGCAGTCAGGATATCCTGAATAATCAACAGCATTGATACCAATCACGATCGCTTGAGCATCAAAAACTCTCTGCTGCTGCAAGTGCATAAGACAAGAAAATGGTGTTACGTGCTGGAACATAAGTTACAGGAATACCATCTGTTTCATGATCAGGGACATCAATGTTAAGGTCTGTAAGCGCTGAACCACCTAAATTACCTAAATCGATATTAATCACACGATGTTCTACACCTGCACGTTGCGTGTTAAAGCGCGGGCTGCATCGAGTTCAGTGGTAGAGCGTTGACCATACATAAAACTTAGGGCAATACAGTCATAGTTTGCTTGAGCCCAAGCCAAACACGTCGTTGAGTCTAAGCCACCAGATAATAAGACTACGGCACGAGGGCGCATATCCAACTCTCCAAATATTAATAATTGACGATAAATTTAACGACCAGTTTCATCGTTCCAAAGCAATTTATGTAATTGCAACTGGAAGCGAACAGGGAGATGGTCTTCTAAAATCCATTGTGCTAAATCACGAGCAAGCTGAGGCAAACGTGCCGCACCTTTTTTCCACTGCAAAAGCAGGAGAAAACCATACTGTGCTGACTTTTTGCTCTAATGCGTATTGTTCAACTTGCTGTTTAGACCACTCATAGTCTTCACGATTACAAATCACAAATTTGATTTGATCATGTTGAGTTAAATGATCAAGATTGCTGAGTAAATTCCGTGCAACCTCACCCGAAGTTGGGGTTTTTAAATCTAAAACTTTTGAAACACGTGGGTCGACTTTAGAGACATCTAAAGCGCCGCTGGTTTCTAAAGAAACTTCACAACCTAAATCCTGCCAAACGTTGCATTAAGGGTAAGGCATTGGGCTGAGCGAGCGGTTCGCCACCTGTGACACAGATATAAGGAGTTTTATAATCTAATGTTGTTTGAATTATTTGGTCAAGCGATTGGCGTTCGCCACCTTCAAAAGAATAGGTGGTATCGCAATAGGTACAGCGTAATGGGCAACCTGTTAAACGAATAAAAACAGTCGGTAAACCCGCAGTGTTGGCTTCACCTTGCAATGAATAAAAAAATCTCCGTGATACGCAGCCCCGCAGACGGATCAGAAACAGGAATAGTCGAAGAACGAAGAGAATTCATGAAATTTACCACAGATTACAAAATGAAAAATCTCTACGATCACGATTGACCGTAGAGATGAGAAGCGATTGCTACGCTAGATAACTAAAATTCCACGAGGGAATATAAATTAGTCTTCGCGAAGCAATTCGTTCAAGCTTGTTTTAGCACGCGTTTTAGCATCAACTTTCTTGACAATAATTGCAGCATATAAGCTATATGTACCACATTTAGATGGTAGGCTGCCTGAAACAACGACAGATCCAGCTGGTACACGACCATAATGGATTTCACCTGTTTCACGGTCAAAAATCTTAGTCGATTGACCAATGAATACGCCCATTGAAATAACTGAGCCTTCTTCAACAATCACGCCTTCAACGATTTCAGAACGTGCACCAATAAAGCAGTTATCTTCAATGATTGTTGGGTTTGCTTGAAGTGGTTCAAGCACACCACCAATACCTACACCACCTGAAAGGTGAACATTTTTACCGATTTGAGCGCATGAACCTACAGTCGCCCATGTATCAACCATTGTGCCTTCATCTACATAAGCACCAATGTTTACATAAGAAGGCATCAATACGACATTTTTCGCTTGGAAAGAACCTTTACGCGCAACAGCAGGTGGTACAACACGTACACCAGCAGCTTTAAATTGTTCTTCAGTCCAACCAGTAAATTTAGTCTCTACTTTGTCATAGAAACGAAGATCACATGATTCAATTGGCTTGTTATCGTTTAATTTAAAAGACAATAAAACAGCTTTTTCAACCATTGGTGAACAATCCATTCACCGTCAATTTTTTCAGCTACACGAAGTGTACCGTTATCTAAGCCAGCAATGGCTTCTTCAACAGCTTGACGTACTTCAGCAGGACAATCTACTGCTGTAAAGTTGGCACGGTTTTCAAACGCTTGTTCAATGATCGTTGAAAGCTGAGACATGATCTTCCTTCCCAAAAAATTTTAAAAGATTCTACACCAAATTGGACTCAGATTAGATATAAAATCTAGTTTCAATCGAAAAAACTAATCTTATAATTTAAAAATAAAACAACCAAATAAGTGAATTGTTAAGTTTTTATTTAATTTATTTCTTTTAAAAACAACAATTAATATCCAATTGTATCAAAAAATAACAAAAAGTAATCAATTTCTCTATTAATTGTGAAGAACGAATCACATATGATCGTTTTGAGTCCAACACATTAATGATTAAAGAACAAACTCTATTTTTTGAGGAGACATAAATGAAAGTGTTAAAATTATTGGCTGTTACAGCTGCATTATCTGCTTCTGGTTTAGCAATGGCTGATGGGTCTGTTGTTGACCAAGGTTATGCATTTGAAGCAAACCAATTAATCCCTACAGGCGCTCGTCTTGAAGTCGGTACAACTGGTTACGGTGGTGCTTTACTTTGGACTGCTAACCCTTATGTTGGTTTAGCATTGGGTTATAACGGTGGTGATATTTCTTGGTCTGATGATTTAAAAATCAATGGATCTAAGTATGACTTAGACATGGACAACAAATTAGCGTATTTAAATGCTGAGATTCGTCCTTGGGGTGCAAGCCAAAATGTTTGGGCACAAGGTCTATATGTTGCTACTGGTGTAGGCTATGTAGATAATGAATATGGATTAGAGCGTCGTATTTCTCAGGGTCGTAATTTCTCTGTGAATAATACTGACTTTAATGCTACATCAGATGTTCAGATAAAAGGTAAGCAAAAATACGATAACCAATTTGCACCATATGTAGGTTTTGGTTTTGCTCCAAAAATCAACAAGAACTTCGGTGTATTTGGTGAAGTAGGTGCATACTATACAGGTAATCCTACTGTTTCACTGCAACAAATAAGTGGTACAGACCAAGTCAACGGTAATGGCGATCGATTAAGTGATGCTATCCGTGGTGAAGAAAATAAAATTTCAAATGATGACAAATATAAATGGTTACCAGTTGGTAAAGTGGGCGTAAGCTACCATTGGTAATTTATTGTTGATCATGTAATAAAAAACGAGCTTCGGCTCGTTTTTTATTTTGAACTTGGTATTTTTGATAGCTGAATTGAATTTTTAGATGAATCAAAAGCGATAGCCAACTCGAATTCCATGTGCAAAAGCATCATTATGGCCCACTTCAGATAAAGTTGAATTTTGGATAATTGAAGTATTGGCATCTAAGTCGCTAACTTTTGCTTTATTGAATTTAAAATATTTAACACCATAAGAAATAAAGCTCTGCGGATTGATGTTATATAAAGCACCCAAGCCTAAAGCATAAAAGCCATCAGAAGGATTTAAGGTTCCAGCGGGATTATCATTGCCTGAGTCCCATGAAATATCTGTAGTGGCAACCCATTGTTGTGAAAATATATGCGCAAATCCAAGCCTTTGCAGACCATTGATCCTTGTTGTAATCAATCAAATTAAAAGGTTTGATGAGTTCAGGGTATTGTTCAGCAGCAATCTTAACCACTGCACCAAATTGTCTAGGTTGAATTTCAAAATCTTTCCAATTGACCCACCTCAAATTGCCATAAAGAATATTCGATGGAGTTAAACCTGTTTGAAGATCCAGATTGACGGATTGAGGTGTGGTGATTTGTGTTTTCGCAGAAGGAATAATACTTAAAGGTTGCGCTGCCACATCCTCAGTGATTGCAGATTGATGATTGATCTTGGAGCGATAGGTAATCGCAGTTTTTACTGCATACTCTGGAATTTGATAGCTTAAACCTGCAAGCCAACCATGACCTGAACTTTGTTTTAGCTGTGCATGATAGCCACTCATCGCTGAATAGTTTGCTCCAAAGACTTTGAGTTCACCCTCGAACTGTTGATAAATGCCAGCCAGCATATATATTCCAATTCGTATTAGGTTGATAACCCAAGAGTATCGAAAGATTTTGGCTTTTAAAATTAAATTGACCCGCTTCTAAAAGTTGCTTTCCAGCATAGCTCTGTGGGCGATATTCATAACTAAGATCAATACCATAAGGCTGATCATAAATCAGTCCAAATGAAAGTTGTGGGGCCATTTGTAGTTTTGCAGCAGCATTGACAAAATGGTAGTTATTTACAAGATTTCCCGTTGAAAAATCTTGAATGCCGAGTTGTTTGAATTGCTCATGTTGAGGTAGTTGCCCTGAAACATCTGCATAGAGCTCTGCATAAGACAATTCTACATAATGATTCGGTTCTAAAAAGCAAGGATAGACTGGTCAGATTTCTCCATACCTGCGGCATGGCTAAAAAGAGGAACAAAGCTTCCAAGGGTTAAGCCCCAAGCAATAGAATTCATTCATTCCCCCGAAATAAATTGATCAGTGATAAAGATAAGACTAAATTTTATACTAAAAAGGCATGCTTTATAATAAAATATTAAATAAAATCAAATAGATTAATTATTCTTAAGAGTTTGTGTTTTATTTTTAAATGATAAAAAAAGAGAGCCGTAGCTCTCTATCTTTGATCGTCATGACTATTCGATGGTTTATTTATTGACGATTTATTCCTTGATGACTTAATTTCTTTCTTAATCATTTATCTCAAAAGTTTAATCATCAGGATACGCAATTTTTTTCAATGCTTTGATATCGGCTTCCGGTGAGCAGAGTGAAATAAACTCATAGCCATAGCCACGAAGTAAGTGGCCTTTACGAACCCGCAATCCATGTCGTATTTAAACCAAAAATATCAGTATCGATTTGTTTTAGACGTTTATCGCGTTCTGTGTCATAAGCGACATCATTGACAATACCAACACCCATTCCCAGTTCAACATAGGTTTTGATCACATCGGCATCCAGTGCTGACATGACGATATCTACATCTAAATTGGCATCTTCAAATGCTTTATCAATTTTAGAACGTCCTGTAAAACCACCGTGGTAGGTGATAATTGGAAATTCAGCCAATTTTTCTAAGGTAATCTCTTTAGGATTAAGCTTAGTCAGTGGGTGATCTTGTGGCGTAATAATACTGTGTTTCCAGTTATAGAAAGATACACTGCCCAAATTATCTTCAGTGGTTAGTGATTCAGTTGCAATACCGATATCAGCCAAACCAAGCAATAACATTTCAGAGATTTCAACAGGGCTGGCTTGTTGCAAAATCAAATGAACTTTGGGAAATGCTTTTTTAAATAAATTAACAATCGGTGGTAACACATAACGTGCTTGTGTATGTGTTGTTGCGATTGTAAGCGTACCTTCATCAACTTTATTAAAATCATCGGCAAGACGTTTAATATTGTCAGCATCAATAAGCATGCGTTCAACAATACTCAACAATGCTTGACCAGGTTCTGTCAAACCTAATAACCGTTTGCCTTTACGAACAAACAGCTGTACACCCAATTCATCTTCTAAATCTTTAATATGCTTACTGACACCAGATTGTGAAGTATAAAGTGCAGCAGAGGCTTCGGTTAAGTTGTAATTTTTGACGAACTGTTTCTCGGATAATTCGTAATTGTTGAAAGTTCATGATGTTCGATACCTCAAATGTGGATGAATAAGGGTAATATTCATCCTGTCGTCGATTCACGACTTGATTTTCAAATAGGTGAAGTGTAGATGCACTTACCCAAACTGTTTGATTTGGTCGATATTGATGTAATTTTGCTTCATCAGGATTTAAAGCAATTTCAATCAGTTGTCCTTGACGATCTTGTAACTCTGCCATGACTTTACCCGCAATCCACAACTCACGTAAGAAGGTTGCTTGAATTGTATTTTCAGTCGGTTGCGTAGAATTTTCAATTCATTTGGGCGGGCAAAGGCAATCACTTTACCATTTGCGGTTTGCGTAGCAGAAGGCAGTTGGATGCGATCTTCACCAATTTGAATGATACCTTGATGGTTTTCACCTTCAAAACGGTTTGCTTGACCTAAAAAGTCAAATACAAACGGGGTTGCAGGCTTTTCATAAACTTCACGCGGTGAACCAATTTGTTCAATATCACCTTTGTTCATCACCACGATTTGATCAGCAACTTCTAAGGCTTCTTCTTGGTCATGGGTTACAAAGATTGATGTGATATGTAATTCATCATGTAAAGTCCGTAACCAACGGCGTAATTCTTTACGTACTTTGGCATCCAATGCACCAAAAGGTTCATCTAAGAGCAATACACGTGGTTCAACAGCTAAGGCACGTGCCAATGCAATACGTTGACGTTGACCACCAGACAATTGCGCTGGATAACGATCTGCCAAGAAACCAAGTTGTACCAAATCCAATAAACGGGTAACACGTTTTTTGATTTCAGTTTCATTTGGTCGAGTCGCCTTTGGACGAACACGTAAACCAAATGCAACATTGTCATAAACAGTCATATGACGGAACAGTGCGTAATGCTGAAATACAAAACCAACTTGACGTTCACGTACGTGAATATTGGTTGCATCTGTTCCTTCAAGGATAACTTGTCCTCTATCAGTCGATTCTAAGCCGGCAATAATACGCAGTAATGTGGTTTTACCACAGCCAGAAGGACCAAGCAGGGCAACCAATTGACCTTCTGGAAAATCTAGCGATATGTTTTTAAGTGCATGGAATGCACCGGAAGTTTTTTTCAATATTTTTAACTTGAATACTCATGTGCAATTCCTTAAGAAACAGTTGATTCTTTACTTTCGCGATCTTGTTTTTCTTGGCGATATTCAACCCATGTTTTTAAAATTAGGGTAATGATGGCCAAAAATGCTAACAATGTTGAGACGGCAAAAGCAGCACTAATCGAATTTGGTTCGTTATATAAAATTTCAATATGCAACGGTAAGGTATTGGTTTCGCCACGAATATGACCTGAAACCACAGATACTGCACCGAATTCACCCATGGCACGTGCATTACACAAAATCACGCCATAAATGAGACCCCATTTAATATTTGGAATGGTAATTTTCCAAAAGGTTTGCCAACCTGAAGCACCTAGCACAATTGCAGCTTCTTCTTCTTCTGTTCCTTGTGCTTCCATCAATGGAATTAATTCACGTGCAACAAAAGGAACAGTAATAAATACAGTTGCGAGGATAATGGCTGGTGTCGCATAGAGGATTTTAATATCATGTTCAATTAACCATGATCCAATCCAACCTTGTGAGCCAAAGATCAAAACCAGCATTAAACCAGCAATGACGGGTGAGACTGAAAATGGTGTATCAATAATGGTGGTTAAGAAATGATTTTCCACGGAAATTAAACTTGGCAACACACCATGCTGCTGTAACACCAAAAATCACATTCAAAGGTACTAGCAATGGCAGCAGTCAATAATGTGAGTTTGACCGCAGACAGGGTATAAGGATCAACCAGTGAAGCAAAGTAGACTTGAATCCCTTGTTTAAATGCTTCAACAAAAATAAGCACCAACGGTAGAATTAAGCAGCCTAAAAGAAAATCAGACCAATAATCAGTAGGGTATTACGTACCCAGGCAGGTTCACGTGTCGCATCACGAGATTGCAGTTTTTCAGCCAAGCATTGCTGTTGGTATTTAAGCTCATCGTGCGGTTCTCCCTGTACGGCGACTTGCCCAAGCTTGTACCAAGTTAATTAGGAACAAGATAAAGAAAGAAATCACCAGCATCACCACTGCAATTGTCGTCGCACCTGCATAATCATATTCTTCAAGACGGGTAATGATCATTAATGGAGCAATTTCAGTTTCGTAAGGAATATTGCCTGCAATAAAGATGACAGAACCATATTCACCCACACCGCGAGCAAATGCCAATGCAAAGCCAGTCAGTAAGGCCGGAAACAAAATCGGTAAAATGATTCTTGTCACGATCTGAAAACGATTTGCACCCAATGCAGAAGCGGCTTCTTCTAGCTCAGTTTCAAGATCACTTAAAACTGGCTGTACTGTACGAACCACAAAAGGAATACCAATAAAAATTAAAGCAAGCGTAATACCTAGTGAGGTATAGGCAATTTTAATCCCTAAAGGCTCGAGCAAGTGACCAATCCAACCTGTTGATGCATATAAAGAGGTTAACGCAATACCTGCGACCGCTGTAGGTAATGCAAAGGGTAAGTCCACCAATGCATCTACTATACGTTTACCAGGGAATGAATAACGGACTAAGCACCAAGCCAATAAAAAGCCGAAAATGACATTGATCAAGGCTGCAATCAGGGCGGTGGTAAAACTGAGCTGTAATGATTTTAAAAATACGTTCAGAGCTCAAGATTTCCCATAAACCATCCCAACCTACGCCTAATGATTTTATGAATACGGCAGACAGTGGTATCAGTACGATTAATGATAGATACGCTAGGGTGAAGCCTAGTGAAAGACCAAAACCTGGCAGCACTCGGGATCGCTGCGACATGATGACTCCTCAAAGAGAGAAAGCTTATTGAAATCAATAAGCAAATTTAAAACGATTTTGCAAGCTTAAAAGGCAATGATTAAATTGCAAATTTAAATAACAACTTGTTGTCATCAGTATTACTGATAAAGAAGTTTTGCTTATCAAAAATTAAATGATCATAAATTCTCAGGAAAGTGTCCAAAGCCTGATGCAACATTGATATGCCCAACCTGACCTAAATTTCGAGGCCTAATTTTCCACGCTTTCGCAAGCTTCTGTGCATCTTCAAAATTTAACCAAGGATCATTTTCAGAAATAATCATTTCAGCAGGGACCGTAATTTTCAACTCATGAAAATAAGCTTCATAGTCACCGATACTGTTTCGAGCAAAACCAGCATCACCAAAACGTGCTGGATTAGCTGGTGCAACTAAAATAATTTTTCTTACTTTAGCTACAATTTCAGGATGCTGAGCCAAAGCAGCAACCGTGGTTAAACATCCGAAACTATGTGCAACAATTTGAACAGGTTGCGTAGCATTGACGACAGTCGCAACAAATTGGGCAATCCAGTCTTTAAGAATAGGTAAGTTCCAATCCTGTTGTTGTACGCGCGAGCAAGACATGAGTTCACGTTGTAATTTAGACTGCCAGTGATCGTAATCACTACCACCAACGCCTGGAACAATAATTGTATGAATCATGTCTATGCTCCTGTTTCCTTTCGCTTAAGTTTATTTTAAACAGTTATTTGCTGCTTGCATTGGCTTTTACGATTTGATCAAAAACACCATTATTTTCAAAATGTTGCTTTTGAACTTTAGTCCAACCGCCAAACTCTTTATCAATTGTGACCAATTTTAACGGTTTGAATGTTGTCGAATACTTTTGCAAGATTGCTGCATTACGCGGACGGTAGAAGTTTTTCGCTGCAATGTCTTGACCAGCAGGTGAATACAGATAATTTAAATATGCTTTTGCTAAGTTTAAGTTACCGTCTTTTTCAGCATTCTTTTCAACAATTGCGACAGGTGGTTCTGCCAAGATCGATAGTGATGGGGTAATGATTTCAAATTTACCTGGTTGTTCACGTGTAGATAAATACGCTTCATTTTCCCAAGCCAATAACACATCACCAATGCCGCGTTCTGCAAATGTCGTCGTAGAACCACGTGCACCAGAATCAAGTACTTTAGTTTGTTTATAAATTTGACGTACAAACTCTTGTGCTTTCGCGTCTGAACCATATTTATGTTTTGCCCAAGCCCATGCTGCTAAATAGTTCCAGCGTGCTCCACCTGAAGTTTTAGGGTTTGGTGTTACAATTTCTACACCTGGTTTTACCAAATCGCCCCAGTCTTTGATGCCTTTCGGGTTACCTTTACGGACGAGGAAAACGATTGTTGATGTGTACGGTGTAGAGTTTTGTGGGAATTTCTTTTGCCAGTCTTTTGGCAATAAATTTGTATTTTGTGCAATCGCATCGATATCTGCGGCTAATGCTAAAGTCACAACATCTGCTTGCAAACCATCAATAACCGCACGCGCTTGTTTACCAGAGCCACCATGTGATTGTTTAAACTGGATGTCTTGACCAGTTTTAGATTTCCAAAACGTTGCAAATTGTTTGTTAAAATTATCGTACAATTCTCGTGTTGGATCATAAGATACATTTAAAAAATCTTTTGCAGCAACGCTGAAAGATGTGGTTGAGATCAGTACTGCTGCCACAGCGAATTTAAGTTTAGAGAACTGCATTTTTTTGCCCCATTTAATTCTGAAGTTCGGTAAGATGGAGTGAGGATAACGCTAGTCTTTATCCATAAAAAATAATAAAAAAACGAATTTTATATGAATAAAAGAGAAAAAGAAAATGCTTATATTGCTTATAGTATTCGTGCAAAGCCATAGGAAATTGCTTAATGATCTGTTTTAAAAATGCTCAATTTGTTGATTCTATTTCACTTTTAGATCGAGCATTTCATTATGGAGATGGTTGTTTTACCACAGTACGATTACATCAAGATGTTATGGAGTTGGAACTTTTACATCGTGCTCGATTGAAGTTGGCGGCTGAACGTTTATTTTTAGATGTGAATTTTGAGTTATTGGATCAGACGCTACAATGTTTAAGACAAAAAAATGGAATATTAAACGGTACATTGAAGGTCATCATTAGTCGGGGCGATGGCGATCGTGGCTATGCGATGCCTGAGCATGAGGCCGATCTTTATGTGGTTTATTATCCAAAAACAACCGCGTGCTTCCAGCCTGAATTAATTCACAGTGGTGTATTGGATCAAGCGATTGGCTTATTGATGCCGAATTTAGTGGGTTTAAAAAACCTTAAACCGTTTAGAACAAGTGTTGCTGAAAAAAGAAGCTCAGGCAAAAGGCTGGTTAGAAGCATTAGTCACAGATGTACAAGGTTCAGTTGTTGAAGGTGTGAGCAGTAATTGTTTTATTCGGATAAACAATAGATGGATTACGCCTGAACTTCGTTATAATGGTGTACATGGTGTGATGCGTGCCGAAATTTTGTCACGGATGCAACATTATGGTGTCACCTGTGAACAGCGTTTTATCGATATGGATGAAATTCGACATTTTCAAAGCCTGTTCTTTTGCAATGCCCTCAGTCCAATGAAAGTGGTCGAAACGTTGAATCATCAACATCTAGACACTCAATCCTGTGTTGAGTTATTTAATACTTTAAATTTAAGTCAGTTTAATTCTCATGCCTAAAACCAAACCTAAGCCAAAATCTAAAAAAGAAAACTCAAGCCCAAGTGAGCAATAACATCTATAAAGGCATTGCGATCGTTCTGGTTGTTTTTTTGATCATTACTGCAATCATTTTAAAAATGAGTATTTTTAAAGCGTATCCAGTGACGGGTCAAAAACAAAAGCTGTCTATTTCAAATGGTGAAACCTATACCGGTTTTATTGATCAATTGGCCAAGGACGATAAGGTTAGTTTTCCAATCATTCTTAAGCTTTATCGGAAAATTTTCATTCATGACACCATGAAAGCTGGTGTGTATGAAGTCACTAAAGGTATGAATGTACGCCAAGTATTAGAAATGGTTTCTAATATTGAAAATGCCCAGATGAGCCGACTTTTGGTGATAGAAGGGACGACAACGAAGCAATTAATTCAGTCATTAAAAAAAGATCCATTGGTTGAAAAATCGGTGATTCAGCTTCCGAGTGGTGAAATGCTAAAAGCCTTAAATATTCCTTATGATCACCCAGAAGGTTTATTTGCACCTGATACTTATTTCTTTGATAAAGGTGCAACGGATAAGCAAATCTTGACTGACCTGTACCAACGTCAAATGAAAATTTTAGATGAAGCTTGGGAAAAACGCGCGCCAGATTTACCTTATAAAAATAAATATGAAGCCTTAATCATGGCATCGATTATTGAAAAAGAAACCAGTGTAGACAGCGAGTTACGTCAGGTTTCAGGTGTGTTCTATCGTCGTTTAAAACTGGGCATGCGTTTACAAACCGATCCTACCGTGATTTACGGGATGGGTGATAAATATACGGGTAAGATTTCAAAGCAGGATTTACGTACTCCGAGTGCTTATAATACATATACGATCAATGGTTTACCGCCAACACCGATTGCATTACCAAGTAAAAAAGCCATTGAAGCAACGATGCATCCAGATAACTCTGAAAACATTTACTTTGTTGCTACAGGTAATGGTGGGCACAAATTCACAGCCAATCTGAATGATCATAATCGTGCAGTGCAAGAATATATTCAAGTTATGCGGTCTAAGAATTAAGGAATGAGCATGTTTATAAGTTTTGAAGGTACTGAAGGTGTAGGAAAAACCACGCTCATTCAAAAGTTATTTGATTACTTTCAACAACAAGGTCAACAGGTTGTTTTAACACGTGAGCCTGGTGGTACGCCGTTAGCTGAACAAATCCGTTCATTATTGCTGTCGGTCAATCATGACGAACAGATGAGTAATGACACGGAGTTATTGCTGATGTATGCAGCACGAGCACAACATTTGGAAGCTGTGATTTTACCTGCCTTGGCAGAGGGCAAGATTGTACTCTGTGACCGTTTTGTCGATTCAAGTTTTGCTTATCAATGTGCTGGTCGCGGGTTAAGTCGAGAGAAATTACAGCTGCTCAATGAAAATTTTGTTTCTAAAATGCCAGATATTACTTTTTGGTTGGATGCGCCAATTGAATTGGGAATGAACCGTGCCCGCGCACGTGGTGCCTTAGACCGCTTTGAACAAGAAAAAGTGGTGTTTTTGAATCGGTACGCAGTGGGTTTTCTGAAATTCATTTGCGTGATTCTCAACGAATGAAACGCTTAGATGCGACTCAAGCACCAGAGCAAGTATTTGCTGAGGCGTTGAGCTACTTAAAATAAATACCAATCAATTCTCTAAATAAGTGAAATTGAGCAATTTATTCTATTGATTTGAACGATAAAGGGGCTGTTGGCATTTCATAAATGGCTTGCGTTGGAGGCTAAAATTGAGCAGGCAAGGCATGAAAGGAAGAGAATAGCGAGACTATTTTCGAGTTTCATAACGCAGACTGAGATAATTTTAGTCACAACCCTTCGGGACTTAAGTGTTTTTTGTCACTACTTCGTTGCGAACCACTCATTTAGAATGACTAAATTTCGTATTTCGTGCCTAGTATTGCCTAAAAAACACTTATAGTCGCAAACATAGATGAATTGTCAACAGCCCCTAGTGTTTTGAACCGAAAAAAGTCTTTATATTGTTTTAGGTCAGGGATATAAAGACTTTAATTATGAAAAGCTCGAAAGCTGAAATCGTAGAATTCTTACAGCAATTTTTTTCACCTAGCTTACAACGTTGTGAAATTGAAGAAGTAACTGAAAAAGGGGCTTCTTTGGTTTGGCACGTCAGTGATCAAGATATACGACCAGGCGGAACTGTTTCAGGTCCAACCATGATGGCCTTGGCTGATTTTGCACTTTATGTTGCGATTATGGGTGAAATTGGTTTAGTTGGTTTGACGGTTACGACCAATATGAATATTAATTTTTTACGCAAGCCAACGGGTGGTGTTGATATTCGCGGCGTGTGTAAATTGATGAAAGTGGGTAAAGCTTTAATTGTAGGTGAGGTCTGGATTTATTCTTTAGGTTCGGATGATCCTGTTGCGCATGTGACAGGAACGTATTCTGTTCCACCACAAAAATAAATCATTTAGGGATTTTAAAAATGCGTATTGGACGAAATTTTTTTATAGTCCCTGCTGGGTTTCTTGATGGTGTTTTAATGATCACTATTTTTAGTGCTGGTTAAATTGTTTTGATCATCAAGCTATATTCTTGGTTATAGCGTCATTAACAATAGACTTCTTACGTTAGTCCTTTTTAAAGCCATAGATCATCATAAAATCCCCCTCATCCTAGCCTTCTCCCAAAGGGAGAAGGGATTTTCAATACCAATCTGATTCACTCAACATGGTCATTTTTTGATTTATGAAAGATCTTTAATGGATACTTAAATCATGTATGGGCATGGAATCATGAATATCAAAAGAATAATAAACAATCAATTGTATTGATTGATATAGATGCAATTACAACTTGAGTGATATATTGAGTTCTGCAAGGGATAATGCTAATTTATTCATAATAAATAGTTTATTTTGAAAATTAATATAGATTAAATGGAATAAAGAATATGTCATCAGGTCATGAAGTCGTAGATTTGTTTAAGGAACAGGTTTTTCCTTTATCAGATAAATTGACGGAGATGTTGAATGAACACTATTCACATCAAACTGAACGCCGTGGTTGCGGTTATACGCAGGCTACACGCGTATTGGCTGAGTACATTAATTTTCCGCGTGATCAAGTTGAAGCAACTGATTTAAAAATATTTAAAGATTATGATTTTAAGAAATTAAAAAAGATCCTTGAGCAAAAAAATGCTTATGGTTTAGATATTGATGATTGGCATAACTTAGATCAAAATAAATCGATTCAAAATTTTCTTACTCAAGCCAAAGATGATGAGTTTAAAGCCTTAGTTGAACAAGAAGTTGCAATCCAAGCAAACTTAAGACGCTTATCGCAACAAGCGCAATTAGAAGAAAGCCATGTGATTTGCGCTATGTTGGAAGATGTGATTTTACCCAAAACAGCAGATGAAACAGGTTATGTTGAAATTGCGACGCTTGACGGCAAGCCTAAAGTGGGCTCATGTCCAATGGCAGAAGCATTTTTCTTAAAGATTGCCCATCGTTCGATGTTAAGACAAGGCTCAATCAACATTTTTGTAGATGATCAAAATCGTCCGCTGTTGATTGAAAAAATGAACATGGGGGATAATCATTCCTGTATAAATTTACAACCTTTATTGATGAATGGAATTCGTATTCCGATTGGTTCTTTATTTTCTGTCGATTATGATATTGAACAAATTGCCAACAAAGTCCCCAATCAAGAGTTTAAAGGCTATATTATTCCCTATAAAGAGATTCAAGGTTTTTGGTTTTTGCGATTAACCACTTTAGCCATTTCACCTGAGAATCGACAAAGGGCATTTACGACACATTTTGAACAACAAGTGAATAATGGACTTTTTAGTCCTGACACAACACTTATAAAACAACTCAATGATGTTGCAAAATCACAATTGAGAGCACTCAGTCTCGGATAGCTTTATGTTAAATGTTTGTTTTTCTCCACGCTATTTTGCTCAAACACATACCAATAGCATGGAAAAACTTGTTGCAGTCGCAGAGCAACTACAGCAATTTAATGATTATAAATTTCATGAACCACAACAAATTGATCCAGAAATTTTAAAAGCCTTACATTCACCTAAATATGTCGAGGCTTTTTTAACAGGGCAACCGGCAAAACTGGCAACTTTTGCTGGTTTTAAGCCTTGGAATGAACAATTAAGGGATGCAGTACTCTCCATCAATGCTGGGCAATTGTTGGCAACTGAACTGGCATTCCAACATGGGATTGCCGCCAATATTGCGCAAGGGTTTCACCACGCCAATTATGAATATGGTGGCTCTTATTGCACTTTTAATGGCTTGGCATTAATTGCACAACATTATGCAAATAAACGTATCTTTATTTTGGATTGCGATCAGCATGGTGGTGATGGGACAGCTGATTTTACCCGCAGATTAGATAATTTATATAATTTTAGTATTTACGGTTTGGCTTTTGGCTACCCCACGTATGAGCGGGCGGAAAGCCGTCATATTCACACCAAGCATGGAAGTTTTGCTCAATATACTATGGCATTGCATGAAGCGTTTCAGCGAGCGAATGAGTGGAAAGCCGATATTATTATTTATCAAGCGGGGATGGATTGCCATCAAGCAGATCCTTATGGTTCGGCATGGTTTACGACAGAGTTGATTCAAAAAAAGAGAGGAAATAGTGTTTAACCTTGCCAAACGTGACAATATTCCGATCATGTTTGTACTTGCAGGGGCTATCAGAACTTAGATGATTTAGCAAAATTACATGCTGAAACTTTTCATATAGCGCATCGTACTTATTATGGAAAAAATAAAGACTAAACTCGCTGTTAAATTTGGCTGGAATACCGTATTTATTGGCTGAATTTAGTAATGTACGATCTGTATAAATCAATACAATGATAATTATTCTCATTTATGGTGGTTATCATGTTTATTCAAAATTTAGAAAACTTTCCAATCGTTCGTATTAGTTATCAAGCTGAAGATGCAGTCTCAGTTGATGAAACAATTGCAATTTATGAAGCATTATTGAGTCGTAAAGAAACTTTTGTTTTTATCAGTGAAGGGGCCTTTCCTGAACAAAAAAATGATCATGAAGAACGCAAGCAAGTTGCAGCATGGGTTAAAGCAAAACGTGAAATTCTAACCCAATATGTGAAAGCATTGATTCATATTGAACCTGATGAAAATATTCGACTTGAGACGCAAAAATTTGCCAATAACTTTATTAAGTTTACAGGCTACCCGATGTTTATTGTAGACAATCAACAACAGGCGCAGAAAGTCATCGACGCTGTTTTAAAGTGATAAATATATAGGCAAACCATGCTTGATAATGTGGATCCTTTTTTTTGTAGATCAAATAGACCAAGCAATTATTGTATTAAAAATACATCAGCAAGTTCCTGATTGGGAGCTTGCGTCACATCAGCATGTAAAAAGCCAATTGATGATGACAGTGAATGGCTTAATTACTGTGGAAACACCGTCTGGTATTTGGGTTGTTCCTGCGCAACAGGCTTTATGGATTCCATCAAATGTGCCACATAAAGTCAGTAGTTATGGTGTCTCTTCTGGCTATGTTGCATTTATTGCCCCCCAACTTGATCATCTTTTAGAACCGAATTGCACCATGTTGCAAGTGACAAATTTGCTGAATGCCTTATTGGAAAGAGTTGAAACATTGTCTGATACGGTGCTTTCAGAAAAAGACTTCCGTTTGCAGCAATGCCTGTTGGATGAAATTCAATCAGTTGTAAAGCCAACATTTTATTTACCCATTCCACAAGATCTTCGTTTAGTTAAATTGGCCCGCCATTTATTAAAGTATCCTGAGCAGAATCAAAGTTTGGCTGAATGGGCAAAGTTATGTTGTATGAGTGAACGAAGCCTTACACGAACTTTTCATCAAACGACAGGGATGAGTATTAATCAATGGCGAAGAAAGTTACATGTTGTATTGGCATTACAGTGGTTAACAGAAGGAGATTCAGTGCATCGGGTTGCAATGAAATTAGGCTATGATAGTGATAGCTCATTTATTGTGATGTTTAAGAAAATAATGCAGCTTTCTCCTCGAAATTATATGCAGCAAATATAAGGTTTTATTTTTAAGTAGAAGAGTTTATTGCATTTTATCAAAATGAATTTATAACTTTATGAATTATTAAAAAGATTTGCACTGTCGCATTTTAGCTTGAAAAATTTAAATTGATTTGCGTAGACGATGTCTGACCTTGCGCTACCATATCTGTAGCGGTGCCTCTCACTTGTGTTATCACTTCTTGCGCTACAAACAAAGCAGTGCTTTGTTCTTGCTCAAGTGCTTTGTTTTACTCAGAATGAAAAAATCCATTTTTAGTAATTGATGAAACATGATCAAATAATAAAAAAAGCTTTGATTTATATTCAGTGAATTATGCTGATGCATATAAAATTTTGAAACCACTAAAGCTAAAAGTAAAAATTGATAATATCTCCATAAAAAATAGCCAGAATGATCTGACTATTTTTTGCAATTTTAAAGGGTTTTAAACTGCTTCATTTACCAATGGGGTTTCGACTGTAAAGTTTGGCGGTGTTAATACCGTTTTTCTTAACTCAGGTGAAAGCTCAGGATAATCAAGCGTGTAGTGTAGACCTCGTGATTCTTTACGCTGCATGGCACAACGAACAATCATCTCTGAAACCATGACCAAGTTACGCAGTTCAATCAAGTTCTTACTGACATGATAATCCTGATAATATTCAGTAATTTCTTTCTTCAACATTTCAATACGATGCAATGCACGTTGTAGACGTTTTGTGGTTCTTACAATCCCGACATAGTTCCACATGGTTTGGCGGAGTTCATCCCAGTTTTGTAGGATCACAACATCTTCATCAGGATTGGTCGATTGTGGAAAGCATCCGCATTCAAGCACGGTCGGTATATCAAAGTGATGATTAAACTTTGATTCTATATCCTTGGCAGCACTCATACCATATACAAAGCATTCAAGTAGTGAATTGCTGGCCATGCAGTTAGCCCCATGTAACCCTGTATAGGACGTTTCACCAATTGCATATAAACCAGCTAAATCAGTTTGGCTATGCTCATCAACCACCACGCCGCCGCAAGTATAGTGTGCTGCTGGAACAACGGGGATCATATCCTTGGTGATATCAATACCGAGTTCTAATAAGCGCGCATATAAGGTCGGGAAATGTTCTTTAACAAATTCAGCCGGTTTATGACTGATGTCTAACCAGACATGACGGATGCCTAAGCGTTTAATTTCATAATCAATGGCGCGTGCAACAATATCTCGTGGAGCAAGTTCGGCACGTTCATCAAAGCGCAGCATAAAGCGTTCACCGTCAGGTAAACGTAAATACGCACCTTCACCACGCATTGCTTCCGTAATCAGAAATGAGCGTGCTTGAGGATGATATAAACAGGTTGGATGGAATTGATTAAATTCCATATTTGCGACACGACAGCCTGCGCGATATGCCATGGCAATACCATCGCCTGTGGCAATATCTGGATTTGATGTATATAAATAAGCTTTCATGGCACCACCACAAGCAAGGGCAGTGAATGGCGCTAAAAAGGTATGAACTTTTTCGTTGTTTTCATCAAGTGCGTAAAGACCCACCGCACGATTGGACTGTTGTTTATGTCCTAATTTATGTGTGGTGATTAAATCAATCGCAATGTAATTTTCAAAAATATGAATATTTTTCTTTTCTTGAGCACGTTGAACCAGTGTGGTCGAAATGGCTTTACCTGTGGCATCGGCTGAATGAATAATGCGACGTTGTGAATGTCCACCTTCACGGGTCAGATGTAATTGTTCATCTTCATCTAATGTAAACTGCACACCATGGTTGAGTAAGAAATCGACAGAAGGGCGACCACCTTCAACGGTATGTTTGACGGCATCAATCTCACATAACTGTGCGCCTGCAATCATAGTGTCATCAATATGCTGTTGAATGGAATCTGTTTCATCAAGTACAGCAGCAACACCACCTTGTGCAAAATATGTGCTTGCATCGGTTAAAGGTTGATTTCGCTAAAACAGCAATATTAAAATGTTCAGGCAAAGATAAGGCTAAACTTAAGCCTGCACCGCCACTCCCCACAATAACCACGTCAAATTGATGAGTTGTACTTAAATTAGACATGTCCATCAGCTAATTTGAAAAATGTTTGCTAATAACACTCTTTTTTTAACAAATTACAATAGTCACATGCGTCAGATTTTAGTATAAATAAGATATTCCAAGGCTTTTAATATAAAATTAAGTAAAGTCTTGTTTTATAAAAAAAATGTAAACATATTTTTACGTAACGATATTAAATAATATGTTACAAACATTTTTAAGCAAATAATCATCAGATGCGGGTTCGTGAGAAATGAGTAATGGTCTAATACAAAAAGGAATGTATGCAGCAGTATTTACTGTCGCTGCGGCAACATCACAAGTTCAAGCTTCAACACCTGTGGATTTTTCTAACTTGGTTGAACAAGTCAGTCCAGCTGTTGTAAGTGTTAATGTTGTTAAAAAGTTATCTCAGGAAGAGTTGTTACAGCAACAAGTACCTGAAATTCTAAAGCGTTTCTTTGGTAATCAAATCATTATTCCACAACAACGCGCGCCACAAGAAAAGACTGCGTATGGTAGTGCATTCTTTATTAGTAAAGATGGTTATTTACTGACAAATCACCATGTGGTTGAAGATGCATCTAAAGTGACGATTATGTTGAATGATCGCCGTGAAATTGATGCAAAAGTGGTGGGCAGTGATGAACGTACAGATGTAGCTTTACTAAAAGTTGAGGGGAATAATTTCCCATCATTATCTGTGGGTAATGTAGATCAACTTAAAGTCGGGCAGCCTGTTCTAGCAATCGGTTCGCCATTTGGTTTTGATTATTCTGCATCAGCAGGGATTGTCAGTGCCAAGTCACGTAATATGATGGGTGAAACCTCTGTTCCATTTATCCAAACCGATGTGGCATTGAATCCGGGTAACTCAGGTGGTCCGCTATTTAATCAACAAGGTCAGGTTGTCGGTGTAAACTCTCGTATCTTTAGTGGTACGGGGGGGTATATGGGCTTGTCATTCTCTATTCCAATTGATGTAGCAATGGATGTTGCTGATCAGTTGAAAAAGAATGGTAAAGTAACTCGTTCTTATCTTGGTGTAATGCTGCAAGATATCGATCGAAACTTAGCAGAAGCTTATAAATTAGATAAACCAGAAGGTTCGTTAATTACCCAAGTTGCGCCGAATTCACCTGCAGAAAAAGCGGGCTTTAGATCAGGCGATGTAATCTTAAAATATAATGGTTCGCCAATATCACGCACCTCTGAATTATTGAATTATTTGAATCGTACTCAACCTAATCAATCTGTTAAGCTCGAAGTTTTACGTGACGATAAACCAAAAGTAATTACAGCAACTTTAACTGTTGCACCAGATGATACCCCTGCAAAAGTTGACAATACCAACACTTCGGCTAAGCCAAATAAAGGGCCTATCACTGGTGTTGCGATTCAGTGCTTTAACTGAACAAGAAAAGAATCGTTTAAATGTTAAAGGTGGTGTGTTTATTCAAGATGTGACCAGAGGCGGCTTAGCTGCACAGTCACGGATTTTACCTGGTGATGTGATCACCCAAGTAAATAACAAGAAAGTAAATACACCAAATGATTTTGTTGATGCTATTTCTGAGCTACAGAAAAATACGGTAGCGCGTGTAGCGATTGTTCGTGAAGGGCAACATGCTATGATTGGATTACGTATTCAATAAATCCAACTGATCAGAATCAGCCACTCAAAGAGTGGCTTTTTTATGTCAAACTTATACGGATGGTTGAAAAAGTGGAAAAGGAAAGAAGATATGAGTTCAGTATTTGATTTAAGAATCAAAGTAAAACCAGAGCATATAGATGTCTTAGGTCATGTAAACAATGTGGTCTATGTACAATGGATGCAGGATGTTGCATCTGCACATATCGAAACATTGGGTGTTGGACTCGATCAATATTTAGAAATGAAACATGCAATGGTTGCCGTAGAACATCATGTTCAGTATCGCAAAGCAGCAATGCTAGATGATGATGTTATTTTGAGAACTTGGTTATACGAGATCAACGCACTTTATTCTTTCCGTCAGTATGCTTTTTTTAATGCCAAAGACCAAAGCTTGCTCTTTACTGGCAATACCAAATGGGCATGTATAGAAATTGCTTCAGGGCGTCCGAAACGGATGTCGCCGACTTTTATCCAAGCCTATCAACCCATTAATTCTGAAATAGATCCTTTTGATTTAAGTTCAATTATTTAAATTACTTGGATTTTTAGATGAAGTGCAATAACGCATAAAGAAAATCTTATATTTAATGAAAGCGACCTCTCTGTTATACACGAGAGGCCGGTAGGTTTTATATCAATTCGACTCGTGGAAAGTCTACTGGCGTATCTAGTGCAATATTGATGTAGTTGGTGAATATATTCAAAGCCACATGCGCCATAATCTCAACGATTTGTTGGTCATTAAAATCTACATTGCGAAGTGTTGTGATATCAGCGTCAGTCATCTGAGCTCGTTGATTGACCACCTTTAAAGCAAAAGTCAGTGCTGCTGCTGTTTTATCATCAGCTGCTTTTCCTATTTGCGCTTCAGCCATTTCAGCAGCAGTAGCGCCAGCATTTTGACCGAGTACAGTATGTGCTGCTAAGCAATATTCACAGCGGTTTAAATTGGCGATTGCAACAGCAATCTGTTCGCCTAATTTTGCACCAAGTGTACCTTTACCTAAAGCAGCAAAAGCGGACCACATGCTTTGTAACGCTGCTGGTGAATTTGCCACTGCCTTAAACATATTTGGAGTCGTACCAAAAGCTTGTTGAATTTGGCTTAATAAAGGCTGACTTGCTTGGGGTGCGAGTTGAGTGTCAAGGTTGATACGTGACATGTTGTTCTCCTTAAAGGATCGTAGTGATAGTAGAAGTGCATCAAACTTTGATTATTATGTGTAAATTTTCTGTATGATTAGATACAATATGTTCATAAAATATATCAATTCGTTCAAATGAAAACTATTCACCCCATTGATCGCCTTTCAGGTCTGCTTGATCGTTTCCGCATGCAGGCAGAGTTGTACCATACTGGTGTGTTATGTGGCGTCAGCCATTTTGATGCTTGTGACGGGTATGGCTATTTACATGTCTTACGTCAGGGACAACTGGAAGTCAGTCATCCAGCTATGGCGCATTTGCCAAGACGCATGCGTTTTGATGAACCAACGCTACTTTTTTATCCTGGGCCAATTCACACATCATTTTCATAACCCGCCCAGAGAAGGTGCTGATTTTACCTGCGCGCGGTTGATACTGGATGGTGGACAACAGAATCCACTGGTAAGGGCATTACCTGCCGTAATTGCACTTCCTCTAGCGCGTGTACAAGGATTGGATCAGGCGCTTGCACTATTATTTGCTGAAACCGACCATGCCCGTTGTGGGCAACGATTATTAGCGAATCGCTTATTTGAAGTGGTGGTGCTTCAACTATTACGTTGGCTATTAGATCATCCTTATGAAGCAGGGGTAAGCACTGGACTTATTATTGGCCTTTCAGATCCACGTTTGGCACGCACGCTGGTGGGAATACATGAATATCCAGGTGAATCGTGGACACTAGAGCGCATGGCTGAACTGGCATGTATGTCTAGAACAGCTTTTGCCAATACCTTCCGTGATGTGATGGGACAGACACCAGCTGAATATTTAACAGACTGGCGTATTGCTTTGGCACAAAGTAGATTGCGTGAAGGGCATTCAATTAAAATATTGGCTGAAGAACTGGGTTATGCTAATCCATCAGCATTATCTCGCGCATTTTCAGTCAGGGTAGGCATGTCTCCCCGGAGAATGGTTGACCAGTCATCCTGTCTAATGCTTAGTTAATGGTGATCTTTAACGAAAGTAAGATTGAGTAAGGCAGTTCAATTTATATTGAACTGCCTTACTGTAATGATCTATGAGTTGACTTAACTTAAACACTTCATCGATTGGAAAATTGAGCAGGGGGAATCGACCATTACGGCTTCAGCACCTAACTGTTTTGCTATTCGATAGTCTGCTTCAGAATTGATACCGAACAGGACAATACGATTTGCTGCTTGTGTCCTAAAACAGTTCATAATTTCCTTATCCCAAACAAACTCTGCTTTTGAACGGCCTTCACCCAAGGTATAGGTTTCTACAACCTCAACCTGCCGTCTTAACTCCAAACCATGCCACCCAATTGGTTCTTGAGCAGCCTGACAATTATGGTTCAGTGCGACACGAGCTAAAATATCCCGAGTATCATCTCCTGCAACAAAATACGGAATTTGACCGACCTGTTTGATGGCATCTGTATAACGGCGTTCAGTGGAGTAGAGCCTTACTCGGTTAAGTGAGTTGGTGGAAACGAGGACACGTTTAATAGCCGTAGCAATTTGCACAGGATCAGCATCAGGCGACTTAATATCAATATAAAAAGTGGTTCGAGGAAATTGAGTAAGCACCTGTTGAAGTGTTGGGATATGGATTCCTTTACCTCTCCATGGGTAAATTGTTTGTTGTCCTACATTGCGGGCGACATTCCATCCTGCATCCAAGCCCTGTAATTGTTTTACAGTATATGCAGAGACCAAACCTTGGGCATTACTTAAAGCATTTAGATTATTAGGGCGATAGAGTACAGGAACACCATCATTGCTTAACTGTACGCTGATCCAGATTACATCTGCGTGATTCCTTAGAGCGAGATCAATTGCATAGGCTGTGTTCTCAGGTGCATCTGCCGTTCCACCGCGATGCGCAACAATTAGTGGTGATTGACCAGTTTGATTTGAGTAAGGCGCTGCATTTAATGCCATGCTATGTAATCCATAACCGAATATGCATATCAACATGATGTTTTTAAACACGCTATTTTTCATAATAATATTGCAACCTATTGATTAAAATTTATAGCCATATTGGAGTCTTATGCCATTTTCACTATATTTTTCGCGAACTGTCCTTCATAATTGACCGAAAACCCGTGGGTATTGGCGATATCGACGATTGAAACCAAAATTGATGATACAAGCTCGTATTCTGATTTTTCATTGGGAACATCTAAATAACCAGCATCTCCAGCAATAAGTGAGTTATTTGATATAAATGTTAATTACTTGCCCGCTTTATCATTATTTTTTAAACGGTTTTGCCATGCTAAGCTTTGCATTTAAACTTAGAGATGTTGTATCCCATACGTTCCATTTTTTGAGATATATCCAGACCGACAGTTGAAGATACACGGTCAATATTCGTTTTTTCACTATTTAGTGAATAGTATCCATTACTTTGTTGAATGGAATCTATTTTCTAAGTAGTCGTATGCAACACCGATAAATGGTTCCATATATAGGTTATTGTGTTGCAATGCATAGCCCATCTCAGCGTTCAACTGATAAGTACGACCATTGTATTTTTGCATTAAATTGACCATCGTTCTGATCATTAAATCGTGATTTAACCTCATTACGTCCCAATGTACCACTGAAACGAAAATTGATTTGATCAATTTGAGTCCCTGTATAGATACCGAACTGATAATTATCGATTTTAGCTTTGGCATTATTTTTGTTATTTAAATCTTTGGTATTAATGGCTGCCAGTTATTCCGATTGCCCAATCTCCAAGTGTAGTATCTGCGCCTAAAGCTAGACCCTGCCTCTGAACATTATAATCATGCATCTTGGCATTGCTGAGATTATTCCATTCCCCCAGACGAGACTTGCTTTTTGAGTCTGAAAAATCTATCCAAGCATTATTACTGTTCTCCTGATTACGTTGAATATAGCGTAGACGTTGATTGGTTAAACGACGATTGTGATCCATATCCTGAAATTCTTCTGTCAGAATATAGCCATGAATTGATGCAATTTGGGTCGCTTTTTCAGCTCTAGCTTGCTCCAATAACTTTGCTTCAGCAGCGGCTTTATCGGCAGCGAGCTTTATCGGCAAAGTGTTTTTCAGCAGCGGCTTTATCGGCAGCAGCTTTTTCAGCAGCGGCTTTCTCTGCGGCAGCTCTCTGCGGCAGCTTTTCAGCAGCGGTTTTCCGCGGAGTTTTATCGGCAGCGGCTTTCTCAGCGGCAGCTTTCTCAGCAGCGGCTTTCTCTGCGGCAGCTTTATCGGCAGTGGCTTTTTCAGCAGCGGCTTTATCGGCAGCGGCTTTCTGGGCAACAGCAGCTTTCTCTGTAGCAGCTTGATCCGCGACAGCTTTTTCAGCAGCAGCTTTACGGCGGCTTCGCAGCTTTATCGGCAGCGGCTTTCTCTGCGGCAGCTTTCTCAGCAGCGGCTTTTTCCGTGGCAGCTTTATCGGCAGCAGCTTTCTCTACGGCGGCTTTCTCTGCGGCAGCTTTATCGGCAGCGGCTTTCTGGCAGCTTTCTCTACGGCAGCTTTTCGGCAGCGGCTTCCGTGGAGCTTTATCGGCAGCAGCTTTCTCAGCGGCAGCCTTGTCAGCAGCGGCTTTTTCAGCAGCGGCTTTTTCCGCGGCAGCTTTATCGGCAGCAGCTTTTTCAGCAGCAGCTTTATCCGCGGCAGCTTTATCGGCAGCAGCTTTCTCCAGCGGCAGCTTTGTCAGCAGCGGCTTTATCGGCAGTGGCTTTTCCGCGGCTTATGAGTTTTAATTTATCTTAGCAGCTTCTCTGTGGCAGCTTGATCCGCGGCAGCTTTTCAGCAGCAGCTTCTACGGCGGCTGCGGAGCTTTCTCAGCAGCGGCTTTCTCCGCGGCAGCTTTCTCTACGGCGGCTTTATCGGCAGCGGCTTTTTCCGCGGCAGCTTTATCGGCAGCAGGGCGGCTTTCTCTGCGGCAGCTTTATCGGCAGCGGCTTTCTCGGCGGCAGCTTTCTACAGCAGCTTTACGGCAGCGCTTTCGGGCAGCTTACGGCAGCAGCTTTCTCAGCGGCAGCTTTTTCAGCAGCGGCTTTTTCAGCAGCGGCTTTTTCCGCGGCGGCTTTATCGGCAGCGGCTTTTTCAGCAGCAGCTTTATCAGCAGCGGCTTTATCGGCAGCAGCTTTCAGCGGCAGCTTTTTCAGCAGCAGCTTCTCTGCGGCAGCTTTATCGGCAGCGGCTTTATCCGCGGCAGCTTTATCGGCAGCGGCTTTCTCAGCGGCAGCTTTTTCAGCAGCAGCTATCCGCAGCTTTTTCCGCGGCAGCTTTTTCAGCAGCGGCTTTATCGGCAGCAGCTTCAGCGGCAGCTTTTCAGCAGCAGCTTTTTTCAGCGGCAGCTTTTTTCAGCAGCAGCTTTCCGCGGCAGCTTTATCGGCAGCGGCTTTTTCAGCAGCGGCTTTCTCTACGGCAGCTATCGGCAGCTTTTTCAGCGGCGGCCTTGTCAGCAGCGGCTTTCTCCGCTGCGGCTTTCTCAGCAGCGGCTTTATCAGCAGCGGCTTTATCCGCGGCAGCTTTATCGGCAGCGGCTTTCTCGGCAGCAGCTTTGTTCCGTGGCAGCTTTATCGGCAGCGGCTTTTTCAGCGGCAGCTTTTCAGCGGCAGCTTTTTCAGCAGCAGCTTTTTCCGCGGCAGCTTTATCGGCAGCGGCTTTTTCCGCGGCAGCTTTATCAGCAGCAGCTTTTTCCGCGGCAGCTTTATCGGCAGCAGCTTTCTCTGCGGCAGCTTTATCGGCAGCGGCTTTCTCTGCGGCAGCTTCTCAGCAGCGGCTTTTTCCGCGGCAGCTTTCTCAACAGCGGCTTTATCGGCAGCAGCTTTTTCCGCGGCAGCTTTATCGGCAGTTAAGTCCCCTGAATTGTAATTTAAGTTTCTTATCTTCTTCAGTTTTTGTTAATTCTGGTTGAATATTTTCAGTAGCAATCGATGTAAGATAGTTATTATTAAATATTCCATTAATTTTTGTAGCATCCATTAAGGTATATTCATTACCTTGATAGCGGAGGGTATCATTTTTCCCAAGTAATTTATCTGGGCTTTGTTCATAGGTCTGGAAGTTAGCTCCATTTAAATAAGCATTACCCCGAACAACCAATTTGTCCACTTGCTCATTTTTGTCTCTAATTTTGGCTGAATATGTGGCGTCAGGGCTAAATTTAATATCTCCATTAATAGTAAATGTACTAAATCCTGTTTGATTGTAAAGTGATGGTGCAAATCTGCCACTATTGATTTCGATTGTTGCAGACTGACCTTGACCAGACAGTGTCCCTAATTTATTGACAATAATGCCTGAAGATAAAGATCCTGTGATATCAATACCACCTTCATTAATGAAAGTATTGCCTGCATAGGTATTGTTTCCCGATAACTGTAATGTTCCACTGCCTTTTTTAATCAGACCACCGCTACCAGCGATATTGTTTGACCAAGTATCGAATGAACATTCAGCTGCATCACAACTACGTTCTCTGGTTGTGCCAATATCATATTTTATCCCTTGGCCCATATTGACGGTGAAATCACCATTTCCAAAAGTATTGGCCAGATTATCCAGATCATCACCCAAATTTTGTTTTACATCCTCAGCAAGCATGTTTTTTACATCATCCGCTGAAGCAAACATTGCTGGTCCTTTAATGGCGTTTTCCAGATCAATTTTTCCCCAACCAAAGTATTTATCAATTACTTTGGCACGACCATCAGTTACTCTACCATTTTCATCCATATCAGCAGCTGTGGTTTTTAAAACAGAAACAGTCTGGCTGGAGCTCATATAGGGAAAGCGTTCCATAAGAACAGCGAGAGCACCTGTGGCATGTGGTGCAGCCATTGAGGTTCCAGTCATATACTCATAATTATCAGCAAGCTTTCCATCTTCAACTTTAAATGTTGAACTATAAATCCCTGTTCCGGGCGCTGCCACACACCACAATGCGGTATAACCACATTGTGAAGACCCTGTATACAGTGTTTCTTTGGTGCTATCGTCATTCACCAAAATTTGAGTTTGTCGAAGACCTTGACCGACTTGTTCCCACAAATAGTCTTCTTTGCCAATTGCAAGATTTGCTTGACGTAAATATTTTTTATTTTGAAAAGTAACTTCAAAAAATTGTAAATCATCACCCGCACTGAGCGTTTCACTATCTTCTGGAACAGTGATTTCTTTACTGCGAACCAATGTTAGATTACTGACAGTAAGATAATTGGGCAGTAAGTCATTATAAACGATAGGCATCCCTTGAAAGGCACCAGGTTCGTTATAATGATTGTAATTTCCAGCAGCAAAAACGTTGACTACGCCTTGTTTTCCAGCTTCTCGAAGGGCCCTGATTTGGTTGACAAGCCCATTGTTTGATTTGTCATTTGCCCCAAAATTGAATTTTTGACCATTACGCTCAATTATACCGTCTTCAGCTTCAACTACATCTTTCACTGTAATTGAAATTTTAGATTCCCCCTTTTCGTGGGGGTGGTCGTATATATGACTCGATTTAAAAAATCATAGGGTTTGGTTCTTATCAGACTTTTTTCAAAGTCTTTTACTGTTGATGTGCTTATACCATCGATACCAATCAAGTCTTTCCATTGAGGATCTCCAGGATTGATGCCATAGTCTTTATCTCCCTCTGTACCCCAGCTATTATTAATTAGACGAACTGCCGTAGTGTCGAGAAAAGGGTAAATATTATTATTCATATGTTGTGCAAAAATATCTGCACCATAGGCTACGCCGTGCATGCCTTGATCATTCTTTTTAGCACCAACGATCCCAGAAACATGAGCGCCATGGGTATAATCTTCGGCATTGAATCCGTCAGCTACTTTACTGCCGATACTTAAGTCTGAATTATGTTCTTTACCATCTTTATTGGGTGTAACAAATGTGAGTTTGTCAGTAAGTTCGCTTATTCCTGAGGGAAAGTCTGAATCTGCAACCCCAATGGAAATTCCCTTACCCGTATAGCCTTTTTCATAAGCATACTGCGCACCAATACGACTTAGTCCCCAATTGGCATTGAACTCATCAGTTTCAGCACGCAGTGGTACTGCAAAGGAGGACGATGAAATAATCGGATACCCCAGCAAAATACTACGTAACAGTATGCTTAACGTTTTTTCTTTAAATATACGTTTCATCTAAATTTTTTAACCCTGTAAGTTTTTGTTTCTGTCGTTTATGTATGTGGAGTGAAAATATCTCAGTGATTTTTAACTTAATTTAAACCATGCCATCATTTATATTTAATATTGTAAATATATGATTTTACAAAGGTTTATATATTTTTTGTCGAGCCTTTACGTTCGACAAGTAAATGAATCATTTGGATGTTATTTAATTTATTTTGTCCTGTGACAAAATAAATTAAATAATGGGACGATATCATAATGATTTAAATAATCAATTTTTTTGCATAAATAATTGTAAAAATTATACGATTTTTATGATCAATTCTTATGCGTTGATTGACTGACTATCTTCATGTGTCACTGAGAAAATACACTTAAAAAAACACTTAGATGAGCAATCGCGAATTTCAAAAAAACATTAAATTAGACCAGAGCTAATGGTTTTTTGCCGTGGATATTGTGCGCAATTTTTAGCGATTTTGTGATTAAACCCGTTTCCAAATGGATACCATAGATTTGTATAAGTCTTCTGTAATTCTATTCATATTGGATCATGCTTTGCGCATACTGAGATCGCTCAATGTAGACAGTAAGTGCAATGATAACTACATCAAAAGGCTCCTTAGCTTATGAATTTTATTATTAATTTGATTAAATTTTTCATATAGTTAAATATGTACTGTTTCGTTAAACAGCATCTAGAATCTAGTAATTTTTTAATTAATGAAGTGGTAATCTATGAAAAGTTTGACCAAGAATATTCTGATCATCGGTGGAAAAGGCAAAAATGGACGACGCGTCGTAGAGAAATTAAAGTCGCATAAATTTAATCCAATTGTCACTACTCGTACCATCAATGCGCATGTAGAAAATGAACGGTATTTTGATTGGAATGATAGCAGTACATTTGGCCCAGCACTGAAGAATATTGAAATCGTTTACATTGTTCATCCAGATACTTCAATGACAGGAGCAGAACAACAGATTGAAGGATTGATCACAGAAATGATGAATCAGTCTGTTTCCAAAGCTGTATTATTATCAGGCAGAGGTCAAGCATCTGTTGAAAAGTGTGAAAAAATTTTAATGCAGGCTGAACTTGATTGGGCGGTCATTCGTTCAGCATGGTTTAACCAAAATTTCAGTGAAGGTCATTTTCTACATGGCATAAGATCTGGCGAAGTGACGTTTATGGCAGATACTGTAAAAGAACCATTCGTTGACTTGGAGGATTTGTCAGATGTTGTGGTTGAATGTCTGACTGATGATTTACATAACGGCAAAATTTATGAAGTCACAGGATCAGAGTTATTGACTTTTGCAGAAGCGGTGAATGCTATCGGAGTAAAGCTTAAGCGAAATATACAGTATCAATATCTTAATCAAAAAGCATATAAACAATATCTGCAAAATGCAGGATTGGATAATTTTATTGCAGAACATATGGCGCAGGCATTTTTTGAAATATTAGATGGGCGAAATGAAAGTATCGGCAAAGGTGTTACTCAGGTTCTGGGGCGAGATCCGATTAAATTCACTGATTTTGTAAAATCAAATAAATTCTAGTTTTATGATTTATAAGGTAGCAAAGCGATGTCTTCAGAATTATCAATTTCACAGAAATATTTAACCAAACTGGGCGTGGAAGGTGAGTATTTACCTACGCTTGAGAGTCTAAAAAAGTTGTTATTTCTACATGTAACCAGCATCCCGTTTGGAAATATTTCTTCTTTTCTTGGTGATAACGTGTCTATGGAATTATCACAGATCGCAGATAAATTACTTGATCAAGGACGAGAAGGCTATTGTTTGGAACAGAGTACGCTGACTAGAACAGTATTAAGTGAACTGGGATATGAGGCTTTTAATCTTTTGGGGCGCGTATATTATCAATCTCAACCTATAGAAGCTCCGATTCGTACTCATTTGGTGACTGTGGTAAGGCTGGCGGATAAATTATATTTATTTGATCCCAGTTTTGGTGGAACGACTCCGACAGCCGTTCTTTCACTGGATAAGCTCGGGGAAATTCAGGATACACCGCATGAAGCTTTCCGTTTTATTGACGTAAAAGACAGTGGTATTGCTGAAAGTGCCCTGACAGGTGTAAAGATTATGCTTCAAGCTTATATACGTGATGAGTGGGTCAATATTTATGCACTTGATCCAGAACAGAAAGTCTCGGAGTCGGATGCTGTGATTGCCAATTGGTATATTGCAACATCACCAGATTCTATATTTACTCAACATTTGATGCTTGCTGCAGTTACTCCAGATGAACGAATAAACTTAAGTGGAACGACTGTAAAGATCCATGGTAGAAATCATTCAATAAAAAAAGAGCTCACAAGCGAAGATGAATTTCGCGAATATCTTGAGAAGTATTTTAAAATTAATACACCACAATTGAATGTAGCTTTAATATTTAAAAAAATAATCAATCCTGCCGAGTGAAAGATGCGCTTCTAAGAACAACAAGCAACGCTTGCAACCTGTTGAACAGACCTGAATGAATCATCGAAAATAGGCTATAAGTCAGATTCACGATAATCATCAGGTTGCAGCTTGCGCATATTTTCCGCATAGTATGTCAGTGGAATATCATCCTTGGAATTAATATTCAATATATGAATAAATAAGAAATCTCAGAGAAAATCTCAAGAATGAATGGAGGAAACCTTGGGTCTAAAGCTGCGGAAAAACCGTGCGCCTTCGCCAAATAATGTCTGTCCCTTGAGTAAGAGTATGGCACTGCTACGGGGCGCTTGGACTGCAGAAATCATCTGGTGTTTAAGTGCTGGACCACGTCGATTTGGCGAGTTAAGAGCTGACTTGCCATCAATTACCGCAAAAGTATTGACAGAACGTCTACGTCATTTGGAAAGTAAAGGAATTATACAACGTCTGCCAATCCCGACATCGCCGCCCTCTGTAGAATACAAATTAACAGTTATTGGTGCAAAATTCCTACCCGCTATTCACGCAATCGCCAAAGTTGGTGATGAACTCCAAATTTGGCATGCCAGATTCCGAAGCAGACTTAAATGAATACTAAAGCTAAGCTATGAAAATACTTTGATTTAACAATGTTTTGCACAATACCTTGTTAATATAGCGCAGCTGTGGTTTATTCCTGCGCAGGATTATTTTTAAAGGATTCTCTAAACTCAGAAGGTGAGTAGTTAAATGTTTGGGAGAATACTCGGCTGAATGCAGCCTGAGAGGAATAGCCAACAAGCTCAGCAATATGAAAAATACTTTTTTGCGTGGTTAATAGCAATTCACTGGCTAATCGCATTCTCAGCGATTTTAAATATTGTATTGGGGTGGTCCCGACAGATTCTGTAAATTTCTTGTAAAAGCTTGATTTAGAATAATTGGTAGATTTTGCGAGTTCTTCAACGGTCCAGTCAAAATGCGGGTGATTATGCATTAAAGACATGGCTTTACTGATCATCGGTTCCTGTAATGCTGAAATCCAGCTTTTATGATTCGGTTCAACAGTGCTAAGCCAGCACCGAATTGACCAGATAAATAAAAGATCAATAATTCTGGTCAGCATAATCTGACTGCCTATCGAAGGTGCTTTAAGTTCCTGTTGAATTGCATGAACAGTGATTGGAACCCATTCTGCAATAATATTTGTGGCTTTACAGGTAAAAGGGACATGAATGAAAGCAGGTAACCCCTCGGCAATGGCTGAGCCATAAATACCTGAAAAATCAATTGTACAGGTGATGATTTTAGCATCCTGAAATGCATCTGTACTCAAGCTTATACTGTGAAAGTTACCAGGTAAAACCACAGCTATGTCGCAATGTTTTAATTCCAGATGATGTTCCAGATCGATTCATTGTTAAAAGGCATTTTTCTTTCTGAATAATATGTATATAGCCATGATTTGGAGAAAATTCTAGTATTTCTCCAGGCAAAAGAGTTGAAATACTATGGATTTTGCCTGCTATACCTGATAACCGATAGATATCAAAAAAAGTATCTGAAAACGAACTAAGCATATTTTTGGAATTCCGAGAAAAATACTGTTTCTGCAAAAACTTTGCATTCTTGGTGATTGTTAGCTTGTGATTTATGTCTAATAATCATTGCAAGAAGCTTTGACTGACCAAAAGTATCAATTATTAATTCGCTCTTAATAGTTATGCCACGAAACTTCTTGAAAAGCTAGATCACTTGAATATGAACATAATAATTTTATGGAGTAGCGAATGGGTTTAAAACTTATGATTATATCGGTAGATGTTTTTTGTAGGGAGCAGCTACCTTTTTAGCTGGTTAATGATTTTGCGAAATATCGGAAAATCTGAGGTTGTGAAAAGCATAATAAAATATTGAAAAAGAGATATAACATGGACGTTATAAGCCACTACAAAAAACATCTGTTGTTGCTGTTGGTTGTATTATTTCTTGTTGGAATAGTATGGTATTTAAAGCCAGAAACCAATACTGTAACAGCCCCATCAAGTTCAAACTCCGCGTTACAAAATCAGCAATCGTTGAGTACTGTTGCGTCAGTTTCTGATACAAATCAGCAAGTCTTAAAGTTTCATGGTGTTATGCCTGAGTTGGCACCATCACTGCGGGGGAACAGAGGTAAACTGTCCTTTACAGGTTGATACTAAAGGGCAGTTGGTTTTATCGCGTGGAATTCGTGACTGCTTCGATTATTTTCTTTCAAGTATTGGTGAAAAAACGGAAAGCAGTATTGTTGCTGATATTCGTCAATACCTTGCTGGTCTTCTACCAACGACCGCTCAACCTTATTCTTACCAACTACTTGGTAAGTATATTGATTATCTACATCAGCGTGAAAAGTTACCTGCAGCACAGTCCAATAGTGCAAAGGACTTTAAAACAGTTGCGTCAGCTATGGTTAAACTGCGCAGGCAGATTTTTACGCCACAGGAAGCAGATGTATTTTTTGCACAAGAAGAAAGCTATGACCAATATGCAATTGCTCAGTATGCCATCAATAATGATAAACGCTTAAGCACAGATGAGAAGGCAGAAAAAAGTGCAGCATTGTTGAATGAACAGCCAGAAGACCTGAAAGCAAGTATGCAGCCGATTTTACAGTACAACCAATTACAGGAATTGACCACTGAAATTAATCAACGTGGAGGTTCAGCGAGTGAGCTGTACGAGATGCGTAAAAAATTAGTGGGTGCAGCAGCAGCAGATCGCCTGACTCAGGTTGATTTACAGGAAAGCCAGTGGCAAAAAAAAGTGGATAGTTATCTTGCAGCAAGGGCACAAATTACGGCGAGTCAGCAAGATGCGGCTCAACAACAGGCTGCAATAAATGAATTACGCAATAGATCTTTTAGTAGCCTCAGAAGAACGAATCCGTGCACAGACTTTTGAACAGATGCAGGCGAATTCGAATAAAAAAGTGGCTGAATAGGCAATGAGGAAACGATCAACAACAGAAATATAGCATTGAGAGTTAGACAAGGAGATTTTCAGGGAAATATTTTGAAGTATCAAGAAATCAATGTAATACAAAAATAATGTTCAAATATATGGAGTCTTGAACAATGAAGAAAGTAATCCCGGCCTTGGTATTTGGGGCCCTTATATTCACATCAGTTAATAGCTCAGCAATTGTAACTTCAAGTTATCAGAATTGCGGTATAAAAGACAATCAAGCTGGTTGTAGTCAAACATCTGCAACAGATTGGGGGCTATTTTCTAGAAAACAGATTATGCCAAAACCAAGTATCCATTGGTGTTTGCACATGGTTTATTTGGTATTGCACAGATTGGACCTGTCAATTACTGGTATGGTATTCCCCAGGATTTAAGCCGTCAGGGTGCAAATGTATTTGTCACCAATACATCTGCCTGCAAACTCAGATGCAGTACGTGGTGAACAATTACTTAAACAAGTTCTCACGATTCAGGCCTTAACAGGTGCAGAAAAAGTTAACTTGATTGGTCATAGCCAAGGTGTGCAAACTGTACGCTATGTTGCGGGTGTTCGTCCTGATTTGATCGCATCAGTAACAGGTATTGCAGGTTCAAATAAAGGTAGCGATATTGCAGATTTGGTGGAAACAGTCATACGTAAACCCAGCCAGTGAATATGGTCTTGATAAAACTATCGGCGCTATAATAAATGTGTTTACAGGTATAGAAAGTTTTCTGGGTGGTACTTCTAGTAATAGTGGAACATATGATCAAGATGTTTTAAGTGCACTTGCGGGTTTGACCAAGGCAGGAGCGGGTGAGTTTAATGCCACATTTCCCTCAAGGTATTCGTGACTGAATGTGGGTCAGGAGCTGCTACAGTGAATGGTGTGAATTATTATTCATGGTCGGGTACAGGCACACTTACAAACTTACTGGATCCTTCAGGTTATGGGATGGTTGCTGGTGCGGCATGGATAAAGTTAAGAACTGGTAGTGATAGTGATGGTTTAGTGCCAAGATGTTCATCTCATTTGGGTAATGTCATTCGTGATAACTATCCACAGAACCACCTAGATGAAATTAATCAGTTCTGGGACTTGTTGGCTCTGGGAGCTGGTGCAGACCCCGTTCCGCTATATAGTCAGCATGCCAATCGTTTAAAATTGGCAGGTTTCTGATTTTTAAATTCAATGTTTTTTATGAAGAAAAGTAGGAAATTAGTTTTCTACTTTTCCCTCAGTTTAAGATCGTTAGCAAAAATAATGGATGAAAAGCTAAATTTTAGAGTGTCATTATTTTAGTTAAAGATAAATGATAAATCATTGAGTAGGTCCATCGCTTTTTGTTCATCTAATTCAGAAGTGGTGATACGTATAGCTTTAATATCCTGGCCTAATGAAAACTCTTTTCCAAGTCTGACTTTCCATCCCATTAGCGCGAGTTGATAGGGCTATTTCCTGTGCTTGTGCATGTTCGATCCATATGATTTAAAGTCCATCACAATAACTTTTGGGTATCTAGAAGCTTTTGATCCAATAATTTTTTAACGATTTCTTGATTTTTTATTTGATATTGTATTTTCGCTTTATTGATTAATTGATGAACTTTGTCCGATGTCATGAGCGAAAATATCATCTTTTGTAAGATATGACTCACCCAGGTACAGTTTGGATTTAGTTTCATCCTTAGTCTGGTCGCAGTCTGAGGATCACAATTGATAAATGCAAATCTAAAGTCTGGACCTAAAAATTTTGATACAGATCTTATTACCGCCCAATGTCGGGTAGATTCAGGCACAATGTGATAATAAGGGGTTGTGGCAAGTAATGAAAAGTGATCATCAATAATAATGAGTACATCAGGGTATTCAGAAAATAACTGATGTAATTCTTGTGCCGTTTGAGCATCAAGACTATAACTGGTCGGATTCTGCGCTCTTGGTGTAATGACAATTGCTTTGGCTTTTGCTCTAGTGCTTTTCTTATACTGTGAATATCATAGCCTTGTGCTGTGACTGGGAAAAACACCATATTAAAGCGATTCACCTGTAAAGTATGAATACTTCGGTAATGAAACCCTGGTTGTTCGATTCGCAATACTGTCAGATTGGATTAAATGTGCATTGAGAATCTCTTTCAATTGCATCAACCGCACCATGGGTAAATTCAATTTCAGCAATTTTATGGCTGATGTCAGCAAAAAACTTCATTTCGAGCAAAGGTTTCCAAATCTGGAAGCTTAGTACTGTCGCCATATAAAATACGAGTGCACATTAAATTAAAGTTGATGTCATGTAACTGAGGTAAGAAACCTTGGTGCATGGATTTCCATGCGTGCGCGAGGTCAAAAAATGTTTCTGATTGGTTTTTGGAAGCGTTTTCAAAAACTATTAATTTGTGGATTTTTACGGACTTGGGTACCTGCACGGCCTTTTGGATATGACAATCCCCATTAAGGCTAAATCTTTATAGGCGGCAGCGACAGTATTACGATTGACTTTCTAGCTCAGTGGCTAAAGCACGAATATTGGGTAATAATTTCCTCCCTTCCAAAATCCCATTCTGAATAAGTTCTCGAATACTATTTTGAATGTCCTTGAGATGTTTTACCTTTAATTTCAGCCATATAGATCCAATCATTTACTTTAAAACCTGATCAAGTTATTTAACCAGTCTTCAAGTACAAGTTTTGCTTTGTCTGCCAGTATATTGCCATAATATTGATTCTCAAGTCTTAAATCCAGAATATCTATCTTATGTTGCCTTAATTCATCACTATGACCGATGAGCCATCTTTCAAATTGTTTAGGATCGGCTTCAGCATGGAACTGTAATGCCATAATATTACTCCCTACACTAAATGCTTGATTTGGATAATAAATTGAGCTAGCTAAGTGCGTGCCAACAGTCGGCAAATCAAATGTATCACCATGCCAATGTAAAACGTGTATACCTTCAAGAAACCTTAAAGGTGATGCAAATGCCTGAGCACTCAAGGATAAACGCCCCCATCTTATTTCTTTGATATGGCCGGGATATACTCTTGCACCTAAAGCAGTTGCAATCAGTTGAGCACCCAAACAAATACCAAAAGTTGCATAATTGGTTATTAATCGTTGCTTCAATCCCACGATGATTTCTTTTTAGATAAGGATAGGTGATTAAGTCATATGCACTGATTGGCCCGCCAAGAATGATAAGCGGGTCCTTTTCTTGTAAGATAGTACTTAGGTCATCTACACCTGCTTGAAAAACACAAATGTCATAGCCCATCTGTTTAAGTACGGGGCTAAAACTTCCGGTATCCTCAAAACTTAAAAATTGGATCACATTAATAACTTGGTGTTTTATCATGTTCATGTTTGTCTCTCGGTGAAATAAGTGTGGATCAGCGCTATGAATCAAACTGAATTGGATGACTCTTCATTCTGTTGAAAAACTAAATCAGCAGTTGTATTTTTGATAAGAGTATTGAGAGGACAACGTTCTCATCTGACCATTTTGATAAATAAGAACACGCATATCTTCAGTCACTTGTACAAACTCAACGTCAATAGGATCAATTGCTGTTAATGTTGCGATGAGTTGTTGAATCAATTTTGTGAAGCAAGATGATTGGGTGTAAGGAAGTACCGAGTAACTTTTTTCTCGATATATATTGATCTGATAATGAGTTTTCATCGTGATGCTCTATTCAGTAGGCCAGTAATAACTGTCTGGTTTGGAACGTGCGCCAAAAATTGCTTGTCCAGTCCTGATATCTGTTGCACCTTCAGCGATCGCAAGTTCAAAAATCTCCAGACATGCCCATTGAAAGCCGTTGTATCTCTGGGTGCTTTTTTGAAATTTGATCTCTTAGGGTTCTTAAAAGCTGAAAACACTGCCTGACCTCATTAGGGACATGGCTATGTATTGCCAGAGTCATCAATCCAACGATTTTTATGTAGGTAAATGGCAGACATTGTTCTATGAAATGTTCTAGCTCGTGAGGCTGAATGCCATATTTACTGCTTTCGCCTGATGTATTGACTTGGACAAAGACAGGCATAACCCGATTTTCTTTTCCTAAGGCGCTATTCAGTTTGTAAGCAAGTTCGACGCGATCTAAGGCATGGAATTCACTGATAAATTGGGCTACATATTTCACTTTATTGCGCTGTAGATGCCCAATCAGCACCCATTTTAAATTGCTAAGTTGTTTTAGTTCCTCATATTTACTCTTGGCTTCCAAGAACTTTATTTTCCCCTACACAGTCATATCCTAGAGCGTGGAATTGCTCGGACATGTTCTGCTGAAAAGGTCTTACTGACGGGCAATAATCTGATTTCAGAAGGATCTCGATTCACCTTGAGGCAGGCTTTCTCAATCGTTAATTTAATTTCACTCAGTCTGTCTGAAATAATTTCTTTGAGCACAACATTGACCTATGACAAAATTATTTATTGTATAGAACAATATCATGAGCGTGTTCAATAAACAAATGCTTAAAGAACACCTCCACTCAGCAGAATTTATTTTTGCTACCTGAGCAAGAACAAAGCCCTGCTTTGTTTGCAGCGCAAGGCGTAGCGGTGACTAGCGTGTTTTTGCCGCTAGGTGTTAGCTTGTGAAATGATGTTTCTGATCATTTGGAATGACTAAATTTCGTATTTTGTGCCTGCTAACGCCTAATAAACACACGTAGTCGCAAACGTAGATGAGTTGTCAACAGACTCTTTACCATTGCTCATGTTCAGTGGATTGGCTGATGCAAATGACAATATGAGTAAAAATGTCTAGGTTTTGCGATTGGGCAGCATCAAGAAAATACTAAAATTTTAAATATAAAATATTTGAAGCTGGAGCGTATTCAAATCAATCATTTTGATGACTATATTGGAAAGCAATATGTTTCTAGAGAAGTTATTGGAAAAATGCAGAAGGATAAAAAGCAATAATTAATTTTTTATCTATTATCAAATAATGAACATAGTTATGTCCTTTATTTTTTTAATGAAGAATCATTTGATCAGGTTTTTATAAATTTAAAAATTATGCATTTATACAGCTTATAATCAAATATTTTAAATTTAAAAGATCGACAGTCGAATATTATGAAACCGCTTCTATAAATCAAAAAATAATCATGTTAACTGAATTATATTGGTACTGAAAGTTCCTTCTTTATAAAAAGGATTGATCAAATATCTTTTGATAATAAAAAAATTAATTAAGGGAAGGTCCTGTTCGCATTAAGAAAAATTCAGCTCCTGAATTCAATATATTAATCAGCATATTTCTACTAAATTCTTTTTTTAACTGCAGTATCCTGCATACCCAGATCTATTTGTATATCACTTGGCAATAAAACTGTTTCACCTTGTTGGATGCTTAATTCAATATCCAGTTTTTTTAAACCATTCAGTAATTTATTTAATTTTGGGCTGAGAAACTGATCATAGATCAGTGTTTG